>JARYGA010040710.1:0-24330 GCA_030545235.1 Helianthus tuberosus
GTCTTCTGCTGAACAGAATCAGGATCCTCCAGTTGTTGTTGAGGATGCTGATTCTTCTGATGATGAATCCGATGATACTGACTCAGCAAAGCCTGATGTGGTGATCAAAGAAGAGGACATACCTCTTGAGAATCACATTCTTTGTGATCCACCTGCAAAACCGTCTGTGATTGCTACAGCCAAGTCTGTTGAATCCTCATCTGGAAGCTGTGAAAGCGTGAACTTGCTTTACACATTGATTGGATCTGATAAAATATATTCAGACAAGGATTTCCCTATCAAAAATGTCAATCAATCTTTGATTGATAAAGTTTTTGAAGATTCTACCAGTAAGTTTTTGGGAAAGTCGAGCCCAGGAGTTGTAGTAACTCAGTGTGCTCCTATCCCAAAATCCGAAGTTAGAAAGAAATATGGGAATCAAAAATTGCAAAAACAAAACAATCAACGAAAGCAAAATCACGCTGCCCAAGGAAATGGAAAAGGCAAACAGAGCCAAAACAAGAAAAAGGACAAGAAGGTTAACTTTGTGAAATCAAAGGGAACGAACAAAATTGAAACGTTTGAAAACAAATCTAACTTAGATTTTGTTAAACAAGCAACAGTGTTGAAAAGAAATGAACCAAACAGTTCGAAACCTAGTACCTCGAGATCACAAAGTTCAACATCATCGGCAAGACGATCACATGATGCTTCGGGGATTGTTGAACGAAGATCATGTTTTGAATGTGGTACAATTGGACACATAATTCGAAACTGTCCGTATCTTCATAAGTTGAAGGCAAAGGTTGATGCCCCCCATGGTAACAATTACCATAAAAGATTTGTTTCACCAAAACAGGACCCTCGTCTTGTTAAACAACAAGAAGTGAAACAGATAAAGAAACAACGGAAAAATGTTGAAAAGCTTTTAAAACCGGAGGTTGTCCAAACAAAATCTGTTGAATCAAATGTTAAAAATGAAAAACAAAAACAGATTTGGAAACCAAAATTAGAAACTGTTTCAGGGGGAGCTACATCAATTCCGAATCATCGGGAAATGGATGTCACAATTCTCGATGATGACGGACGACCCAAGTCTGTGAAGGCTTGGGTCCCCCTCTCCAACTAATCTTTGAACGAGTGTGCAGGATGTTCCAGGAGGAACTATTGATAATCTTAGGATTGTTGATAGTGGAGCGTCCATGCACAAGATCGGCGACATGCGGCTCCGAAATATTGTTACATTTAGGAGAATGTTGTTGCCCTTTGATGGAGAGAGGAGAAAAGAAGACAAAAATGTCTGATGAAAGAATGTTGTTGAATGAAGTTGAAAAATTCGACCAGTTGAAATATGTGCCAAAATTTGGTTGTTATGGTTTTTGATCGGGTCAACATGAAAGATTTCAATGAAAAGTACGCGCATGTAGCACGTCTGAAGCGTTTCGAAGATTCATGGATTTTTCTTCCACAAGAAGTTCAAAGTCCACAAGATGAACGTGTAGTGTACTTTTCTCTATGTTGTGATTGAAGAAAATGTGTTGGTTGATCAAACTACACCGGGTGTGCGGATGCCTTGGCGTGAATTGAACAACCGCACACTACTTCTGAAAGAGAAAGACAAAAACCTTCGCTGGTGGAATGTGGAAGACCAGCCGGACCCAGAGGTCTATGATCTTGTTGCTGTGAAGGGATTGAAGTAGCTACAAAATCGACTTTGAAATCCACACCTGGTGGATATCCAGTTTGGGAGAGCACTCAGTTCCCTGTCAATGCACGAAGCAGTTGCAGGATACGGTTTTAAATTTCTAATCTCTCCTATTCTTGTCGATATTTAAGCTGCTTTATGAATTATTATCCTCTCGTACAGCACTCTTTGACCAGACACGTTGAACTCGAATATCACCTCACACGTGATAGTTTCACTATGAAACTCGTCAATGTTGTCATGGTCCGCACCGCTTACCGACATGCCAACTCATTTTTTCCAAAATTCGATAAATCATTTCTGATTCAAAATTAATTTTGGTAAACGGCATTGAGGTAAAACATGAGAAAACCAACATCGGAAAATCATTTTTGTAAATACCTTTGTGTTTTAAATTTATCTTAGTTT
The DNA here is from genome assembly GCA_030545235.1 of Helianthus tuberosus. Taxonomy (NCBI): domain Eukaryota; kingdom Viridiplantae; phylum Streptophyta; class Magnoliopsida; order Asterales; family Asteraceae; genus Helianthus; species Helianthus tuberosus. The sequence goes on from JARYGA010040710.1 coordinate 2,093, forward strand.
ATTGATTTTAGGGGGAGTAAATCCAAATTTGAAAATCCAAAAACATCGAAAAATTTCATAAACACAAAAACAATAGAAAAACAAAAATGAGTTTCCTGGCGAGCAAAAGAGAAAGTGATAGTACATCAGTGGTCTGTCTAAACCTCTTTAAACCCTTAAATGCAAAACGATAAGCAGCTCTATATAAGATGTATCGGTAGGCTCACAATCATTTTAAAGTGTGCAGGGTGATATAAACTTAAATCGACTGAAGACCAGGTGGGAACCACTCATTGGCATATGGTCTTAGTACCGAAATTTCGTTTGAGAGATTGCCGAGGTTCTGAGATATTCGGTCTTTATGTTGCTTATCATCTGGGTATCATGGTTGTATCTTTTACCGAAAAATAACGGGGACGCAAGTCTAGGTCTTCCATGATACTATACATACGTGTACATACTGCATACGACCTCAATAAGTGATCAACAATCACATGTCCACAAAATAAGTGATAATATATCACATTTATCCGGGAGTCAAGTTCGTCTCTCTGCTGTACGAAAGTACTGACCTGTTCACGGACTTGCTCCTGTGCCCTCATGCATCCGAAAATCAAGTTCCTCATCAATAAGTGATTATATCACATAGGGCTTGTTTTCAAACAAAATAAGTGAGTTTCTCACATCATATACGGTCAAACAGATGATAATCGGTATACTCACCGGTAAGATGAACCCTCGTGCATACCTTGATACGGGAATGTGTCGTGATGTGGATGAACACCGGTCGGTAAGTATAAATCATACCGTAACGTATCCCCTCGACATGATTACATCTGATAAGTTGAGCTTATGTGGACAACAATACCGATAATCGTTATAGGATGCTTATCTTAATGTTAACTAATTGAACAAAGAGAGCGTTTTGGCATGACCGTACACTGATATGATTCTCTTACCCTCGAAACTCACAAAAAGAATGTCTGTAAATATTTATTTAATGCTTTCAGTTTCTGCATCTTTGTATATATTTATTTACTGCTTTCAGTCTTTACATTTGAAATATTCAAAAATACCAAAAAGATTTTAGGTGTGTTTTAATATAAACTTTCTAAAAAGCCAAAAAGATTTTATTTCTATCTTATTTTCGATCGTACGATGTTGGATCTCGAGTCTTCGTTGCCTGAAACCTGAACGAAAACCAAAACGACTAAATCTTCATAAACGGTCGAAATTTGCAAGTTTTGAAAGTTAAAGACTAAAATTGATAAATTTGTTAAACTTTCAAACGGTCGGGCGGTAGTTGATTGAAATATGGTCATACGTGTGTTGTTTGTTTATACTAACTATATTCCAAGCAGTTGTTCTCATTACGCGTTTAGATTTCTTGCATGTGCAGATTCTAAAGGCAAGGAGAACATGGTCGATGACAAGCTTCGGAATGAAGACACGACGTGAAGGCACTCAAATGATGAAGATGATCGAGTTGCCGCTGGCCATCATCAACACCACAAGGATCTCAAGTTGTAAAGATCAAGACATTCACGAGCATAACTCAAGGGGGAGCTTATGTTAAGGGGGAGTTTGTCAACACACTTCCTACATGAAACGGGGAGTTTGTTGATACACTTTCTGCTTTGAAGACGTGAAGACATTGAAGATCCTCCGACTTAGAAGACAAGAAAGGCGAATCTCGCGAGTAGCGTCCAAGGGGGAGTTTGTTGATACATATATATGGACGCGACTCAACTCGATGCGACTTGGTTCGGTTCGACCCGGTTAGGTTCGGCTCAAGCCCGACGTCACGACATTCCTCCGTCGTGCGTCCCAGAGTTCGATACACGAAGCACGGAGCGCCGCGAGCCAGTTCCCGCAGCCACATCATCATGACATCATCATGATGATGTCATGATGATGTCACTATGTTGACTAAACCTTACAAAACAACAACCTGCATGTATTTTACGTAAAGGGTTTGGGCCTTTATGTTGTACTTGGGCTTTGACCAACTTTGGGCCATAGCCAGCCCAATCAAGCAACATATATAATACCGAAATCACTTGTGATTTCGGTGGACACGAGGAGCGAACAAGAACACAAGGCAGAAACAAGTGTGAGAGCAAAAACACACACACACGAGAGATCTTTGAGAGTTTACAGAATATATTTGTAAACCTTGTGCTGTAACCGACTTTCATAGTATTAATACAGAGGTGTTAATCGTTGAGTCTTGTGTGTCGTTTATTTACGTGTTCTTGTTGTGTTCGATCTCGGTTTGCATCTCCGGTTGGATTCCGCACAACCGGACGTGTTTGTATACAAGGATTAGGCGACTAGATCCTCCCCTAGCCGGACCTACAAAGACACCGCCTGAAATTTGGTATAATGATAAAGGACAAAATTTGTAATTCACTCTATATTATATCAATCCTAAGGAACCTTTCAACAGGTTAAGCCTACCCACATATCCTAAGTTAGACGCATTTTCAATTGTTCGTTATCTTATATATATATATATATATATAGTAATTGAAAACCAACAATTCGGTTACACCTATCATTTTCCATTTTGTTTGCAAAATCTTTACCGGGCATTTTCAAAAATTTCAATTTTTTTGGAATTGTGATTTTTGATTTTTTTTTTTTTTTTTTTTTTTTAATCTTTAGACACTAATCTCCCCTCCCCACACATAAAATCTACATTGTCCCCAATGTAGAAAGAAAATTGACTCAAAAATAAAAGAAAAATATATGTATAAAAGACTGAAACAAACTACCCTAGTTAAAGCTGTAGGATCCTCGTGAATGTTCCAAAACGACTGTATAGCATTTCATTCAAACACTTGAAAACATATACTAACCAAAAAATGTAATGTGTTATGCATATACAAAACCTTCCACCATTTTGAGTTGACCAATTTGTATCATACCCACACCCACCATACAAATTGAGTTTTAGATTTGAAACATTCCATTGCCTATATTGTGTGGCAGTTGAAGTAGTTAGTAAAGAAGAAAGACTTAACTTCACCTTCATATATTAATCTTGAAGGGTCCTTTTTCTTCTATTGTGTTTTTTTATTGTCTTTGGTCCAAGCAACTCTAAACTGAGTGCCGAAATTATTATTCTATTTATCTTACTTCCTAACTTTTTGAGAAATTTTCATTGGAAGACAGGACGTTACTATGTAAACGTTTATCTCCTTGTACTCTGTGTTATAATCTAAGAACATACTTCCGCTATGACAAGCATATACATACACAGCCATGGATTAGTCCTTTCCGCTAATATAATTATTTCAAAATAGGTGTTCTTTACTAAACAACTAGTCACCAATATTAACAAGACCATCATTTCCAGAGAACATATAAAAAAAGACCCTGTTGTTCGGGTTGGATGATAGAATTCATCCGCTTTTACCGTTTAGTATCTTTTTGTTGTCTGTTAAAACAATAACCAAATTAGAGGGCGTCAACATTTCCCTAAGTAATCAATATGAACCCAATGATAGACATCCGGTCAATCAAGCTCAAGCTTAATCACCCCGTGTTCCCTATATAGGTAATGATTGGCAATGTCATCTGACATCATTACAACGACATTATCTTCTTTCACGTGGCCTTTTTCAAGGCCTGATATACGTGGCATATATCTTCCTACAGTGCAGTCATTGTATCCATACTTACAACCTGCAACAAGGACTGCCGAAATCATACCCTCGTCATTGATGCCATGAGCCCACATCATGTAACAAACGGCGATGACCACCACAAGAAGAGCCATGAAAATGCACATTTTTCCATTGTGCCTATGATAAGAGAGAAATGATGGGGAATATGTCACACCCCGACCGCGTAAAACAACAAATCGCGGCGGAAACATCGGGGCGTGTTGCAACAGAATTAATGTTTCGTAACCATGGATATCAAAAGTGTTTCGTTTTATTAAACATTGAGTAATTACATCGTCTGGAAATCTAAATACACTATTTAAACATAGTCTATCATTGTTATTGAGTCACTAAGGCCTTGTCCAGTCCTATGTGAGCATGCATCTTATCAATCGATATCATCCAACAATACCTGAAACATATGTGAAAACGAGGTCAGCAAAGAAATGTTGGCGAGTACATAGGTTTTGTGAAAATAAGATTCATGACTTCTGTTTAAGAAAATGTTTAGTCATGAACCTTGTAATTTGCTTTGTCTTTGTAAATCATTTGAAAAATAATAAGTTCGGATGATAAGTATAAATAAGAGAATAATGCATGATTAAATGAACAACCATGTAAATGAGTTTGCATAAGATAAGTTGTTTATAAATCAATGTCTTGTGAAAAGTATGTTATTTGTATAAAATGTTCTATGTCTCAAACTGAAATGATTCAAATAACGCTATGATATGTAATACCATACAAACACTTATATATAGGAAGTACCAGCGGCGTATCCACCATGTTTGTATCATATTACACACGCATCGTTACTTAATCACTTAACCAAACCAAACCAAACAATGTAAAATGTCTATGTTTAAATCAATTGTCAAATGTATATGTCAAATATCCATGTCAAATGTCTATGTCAAATATCCATGTATGGCAAGTGAAATGTCTCAACTAAACCATATGCACAAAAACAAAGTATTGAAGTAAAACTTGGTTTAAATCAAAGTTATGTTTTGTGGAAAATACATGATCAAATGTCAATCATGTACAAATGTTTACCCAATCGTTAACCCATTTTGTAATATCGTTCTAGTCGTTCTTGTTTTAATTGTGAAACTACTTTATGGTCGATTCTCTAATAACATTCAAACCTTCTCGACGCGTTCCTCGTTCCAACTCGCTCTCGCTCTCGTTCTTAACAAACCCTTACCAAAGGATAAGTTAATAATTACAGATTCAGTCGCTACCCACAACCCCCACACATAACAATGGGTGCAGTAAATAACGGGATTTGTCAGATCCTATGGTACCATAACCTAATACTGGTCGGCTTGATCATTGCTAATGAATGTCATCGGTCATGTAACTAAAACCAACAAGTTTGTTCACTTTTTGAAATTTGTTATTAGTTTTTGAAATCATTGTATTCGTTCTTGAAATCATTGTTAGCGTTCTTGAAATAATTGTTATTGTTCTTGAAACCACATTGTAATTGTTCTTGAAACCACATTGTAATTGTTCTTGAAACCATTGATAAAACATTTAGCACATATGAGTCACCCCAAAACAGTTGAAAACAGTAAAAGAGGGGAATAATGTACTCGCCTGGGAGTGCTTAGGAGTCTTGAACAACTACCAAGTAAGCTAGAGGAGTTCCGGAAATCAAACGGTACCTAATATAGGTAACTACATAATTAACCCGGACCTAAATCGGAAGACTGGGTAGCAGGAGGGTTTGTAAACCAAATGAGTGTAGGAACTCATATGATATGGTTTAACAAAGCCTACATACTAAATGAAACTTAACCTAAGTATTATCGACCCATCGCGACCCATTAAGGTAACTTATGCTACTTTAACGCGTCGTGCGCGTGAAACGCGTTCGGACCGTCTAACTAGCCCTATGACAAGTGTTATATGCCTAAACATGTTACATAATCAGTTATGTGACAAAGGTTTAGGTTACATATGCTTAATTACCAATTATACATGAAAAGGGTATTCTGGTAATTTACCTAAGGCATATGAACCACCTATCATACAACTACTCAAACAATGTGACCATAGGGTATAACCTCGGAAGGTTATTCCCTACCTACTATGGTCACCTAATGTATTTGGTCGGATCCTAATGATCGACCAAACTGGGTCGGGTTCAAGGTATAAGCGATTTATTAGATCGCTTACCCTACGACCCTAGACAACGTGGTAATCATTAGGCATAGTCCCAAGGGACTATAACCATCGTGATTACAATCACGTTGCGAAGTTCAAACGAACTTCGCATTGACCATTACTGGTCAACGCTGAAAGTCAAACAAAGTTTGACTTTCTGACTCGAAAAGCAGTAAAATAAGGAAAAGAACGAAAGAATACTTACGAAGGGTCCCCGAATGCTAACCTCGATTCAAAAATCTCAGGTATGAAACAATAGTTTCAACTTAGAGTTTCTCAAATCAAAGTTCTAGTGATTTTAGCAATGGGGGTGGATGGGTATTTATAGGAATACCCGAACCGTTAAGATCGTTTCATGGAAAACGTGCCTTAATCCCATCCGTACATGTGTTGAAATGTCATGGTGTTTAGGTGTTTAAATTCCATCCATACATGTGTTGAAATGTCATGGTGTTTAGGTGTTTAAATTCCATCCATACATGTGTTGAAATGTCATGGTGTTTAGGTGTTTAAATTCCATCCATACATGTGTTGAAATGTCATGGTGTTTAGGTGTTTAAATTCCATCCATACATGTTTTGCAAAGTCATGGTGTTTAGGTGTTTAAATTCCATCCTTATCCGCTGACTAAGCATTGTTAGAATGTGTGGTTGTGAATTAAACAACGGCTAATACATCGAATCTGGTCCCGAATGCGAAAAACGATCCAAATGACGTGACGAATGGATTTTTCTTATGGCGAACACTAAAATAAAATATTTTAGTGCTTACATAAATTTTTGGATGTCCGGATGTATTCAGAACGTAAGTTATGCGCGAAAATGCAAACTTGTGCACTTTTTGACACTTTTAGTCCCTGAATGACCCAAAAGTTTATTTTAGCACACCGAACCCCTCAAAGCCTATTTCTAAGCTATGTAAAGGATATTTATGGTATGTTTAACTTATGGTCATGTTCCGGAAGGTCTGTTACAGTTCAAATTGGCATACTTTCGCAGTTTGTCAACTTTAGTCCTTGTAAGCGAATTAACTTGATTTCGGCATACCAAACCTTCCAAAACTTATTTCTAAGTTATGTAAAGGTCATTTAAGGTATGTTAAGCCTATTTCACTATTCCGAAGTGTTCGTTGCATTAAACTGGTTATATTTACGCATCGGTGCGCGTATAACCTTCCAGAAAGCGATTTAGAGTTTGAATTTGAACAAGAAATGATATGTGCAAATGATACACATATTTTTACAAATCCCAAGTATGAAATATAATATTTCATTGGTTCGGTGTTTGTTTGATGGCCGTGAAGGCACAGGTGTTACAGAATAGGCGTAGGACAAAAAGACACGCAATGTTAATGTTATGCGGTAGGAATAATTGATACGCCCAAGCGTGTACATATATTAAGTAAATATTATATTAGTTAAAGCTGTGAAAATCAAATGATTATCTTCTCTGCTTATGGGAACATGGAACTAAGCTCCCATCATTTGATTTAAGGTGATTAACTCCTATGCTTATGGAAACATAAATCTAGAGCTCTCATCACCAGGTATACACTATTTCGAGTTTCTAAGGTAGTCATCTGAAAAACCATGAACAAATGTTGGGTCTACTAGGTTCATCCTAAGTTTACCTAAAACATAATAATCAATCACCAAATGTATGTAAAAAAGTATGGTGCATTGTTATAATGGACAAACATACCGACAATCGTTTTTGAGTCGTAGCTATCCTGAGAAACTTGAAGGGTGCCTGGGCTTTTTAAGTTGGTATGATCTTGTATCTGATCCGTTCTATACCTCAATGGTTGAAAGTTTTTAAAATAAAAATAAAAAAATATATTTATTATAAAAATTATAAAATTTAAAAATATTTTGATTTATGTACAATTGTTTTTAAGTCTTCCGTATCATATCAATTGTGTCTCAAAATGTTTGAGATACTCATTCGATTGCACACCACAGATGAATATGGTTTTGATTGTATGATGAATTTTTCTATAAAAAAAATTGTAGTGTGTTTGTGATTATGAACAGGTTCCTTCAACTGTTTGCTATAATGACATTTGGTCATCAGTTGATCAAGATACCAGTACAAAGCACATGTTTCCTCAAGTTTGAGATACAAAACTAGGATTCCTCCTCCTACATCTTCTAAATTACTCAACCTAAAGAGAGTTTGGGAAAAGAAGTTTAGCCAATAGTGGTTATACAAACATGTTCACAAACAATGATCATGAAGAATATCATGATGAACAAGTGCAAGAACTTCTTGAAGATTGATGATTACAAGTCTCTCTCTCTCTCTCTCTCTCTCTCTCTCTGGCTATTACAAGTGGGTTTTGGAGTGATCTACAAACTCCAAGGGGTGATTTTGGGGGCTGCAGAGCCCCTGGTGGGTGTGGGAATCATGTGATTCTAGGGGATGAGTTGAAATGGGGGAAGCCAAGGCCTCTATTTAGATTGGTTGTCTAGTACGGGTGCACGATCGTGTCCAAACAAACCACCGATCTTGTACTTTTGGGAGATTCTTGTCCCCGGATAGTACCGACATGGTCGTGTTTGTATTTCTTCACGGCCGTGCATGGGCACGTGTCCCAACAGTGTCTTTAATCTTGACAACTTTGTCGGATATCAAAGCTTCTGAATTTTGTCTTGACGTGCCACGACTGTATTTAGTGTAGGCACGATTGTGCTCGTCCTTCTATAGACAGTTTTTTTGGAATCTTATACATACTTGGAGGCCAAGGCTTTTTAGAAGTTAGTACTTATTGTACTTGGGGGGCAAGAAGAACAAGATTCTTTTTCTTTTTTGCAAGTCCTCTCCTAACAATAATTGTCTTTTCTTCAATTTGTCCCATACGAGAATTCTTTAAACTTCTTCTGGAATAGGCATGGCCATGCCCAGATGAGACATGGCCACGCATATCAGTTGACTTCTGGGATAGGGGTAGGGCCATGCTCAGAATGTGTGTGGCCATGCATGGCTTCCGATTGCTTGTTTTCTTCAGGTTGGTGCTTCGGCACATTTGTTTACTTTTGTTGACTGTCTTGGGTTGACCTTTTTTTACTTCACGTTAATGACTTGGTTATGCATGCACGACCGTGCCTATAGCTTGGCAAAGGTATTATCTGTGTCTGTTGATGATTTCTTCAGAAGGGATTATTATAACCACATAAAATGTCTATGGGTCGTTTTGACCCATTTAAGTTGTATTTTAATTATATAACCGCATAAAATGTCTACGGGTCATTTTGACCCATTTAAATTGTATTTTGATTATTATATTATAACCACATAAAAGGTCTTTGGGTCGTCTTGACCCATTTAATTTGTATTTAATTATTGTAACATCATAAAGTGACTACGGGTTGTTTTGACCCATTTAAATTGTATTACGATTATTATAATCACATAAGGTGTATACAGGTTGTTTTGACCTTTTTAAGTTGTATCTCCATTATTGTAACCCCATAAAGTCCGTAAGGATCGTTTTGAACCATTTAAAACATATTTCGATTATTTTATATTGTAACTCATAAAGTGCGTATGGGTTCAATTTTACCCATTTATATTGTATTTTGGTTATTATAACCTCATAACTCATAAAGTGTGTATGGGTTGAATTTTTACCCATTTTTATCGTATTTTGGTTATTATAACCCCATAAGTGTGTACCGGTTATTTTGACCCATATAAATTTTATATTAGTTATTATAACCTCATAAGGTGTACAATGATCTAAAATGTAATTTGGTTATTATATGGAGCGAAAGAATGGTTAGAGTAGCTTTATGTGCCTTAGTATCCTTTTTTCACATTATTTACTCAATTTTCAACGTATACAAACCACATGCCAGGGAATAGTATCACTCTGCCATTAGTTTACATGGGCGGTCGCCACTCCCTCATTAAACCAACAAGTTTATTATTTTAGAGTAACTGTCATTTTGGTCCCTGTGGTTTGGGCACTTTTGTCATTTTAGTTCAAATCTTAAACTTTTAAAATCTTGGTCCCTGTGGTTTCACTTTTATTGTCATTTTAGTCCAAAAGTGAAATTAGGCTATATTTCTAAAATTAAATAGTGATGTTTTGTCCTGTCCTGTAGGGATAAATTAGTCATTATGGATTTAATATAGCTCATTTTAATTAAAATAATAAAACTTAATAAAGTTTGATCACCCAATATCTTCACATTCCACCAAATACCCTAATCCATATTTGTGACTGACATGGAGAGACGATGATGAAGGTTCTGTATTTAGAAGAAGCTGCTGCCACACAACCACCCCCCCCCCCCCTTTCAGTTCTATTTCTATCTCCCTCACACACACAACCACCACCATGACCTACCACCATCAACTAGTTACATAACTGAATCACAAGTGCAAAACAACAGTAAACAAATTAGTCACATAACCTGAATCCACTCAATAATAACATAAGGGTTTCGATTTGGGGGTGGTCGGGTTTGGAGGAGGCGGTGAAGGCTAGTGTTGGCGACTGAATCAAAACCATCAGAACCGTCGCCGGCCGTGGTCTTCTCAGTGACACCGCCAATGGCAGCCTCCGATACCCGCACCTGTGCAAAACAAGAAAACAATCGCCGGTCGTGGTCGTCTCAGAGATTTGTTTTCAGACACCATCTAGATCCCGCTCCGTACACAAACCTGGGTCCCGTTTTCGGTTGTTAGCTATTTGTGTTCAAGAGAGAGGAGATGAAGGTGGGGTCGGATTTGATGGTTATTCGGCGGCGATGGTGGTCACAGATGGCGGTGGTAGCCATGGTTGTGGTGGTGTTTGTTACAGAGAGAGAGAGAGATGGGGAAGGGGGAAGAAGGAGTACTGAATAGTGGTGTGGGGTGGATGTTGATGGTGGATTTTTGCCCCCAGCTAAAATTTACGAATTTCCCCTCGGTTCAAAATTACGATATCACCGTCAATTCAAAACTAAGTTTTTGCCCCAGTGCAAAATAAAAATATGGTTTTCCCCTAGCTAAAAATTAAGATTTTACCCTCGGGAAAGAAATTTTATTTTTCCTCCAAGTAAAAATAAAAATATGACTTTGCCCACATCTAAAAATCGTGTCAAAGAGCTTCTTAACACTCTTTTTACTTTTTCTTTCTAGCAAAACTATAGTACTGTTTTTTTAATTGGTTGAGAATTATTCTGCCATCGCCCCGCAATGCGGGCGGGGCATCACCTAGTTATATATATATATATATATATATATATATAGGTAAAGGATCCTGTAAAAAGTGCCCAAAGTGTGAGAAAGGTAAGAAATAATGTGGTGATGACAAGTGTCCTATATCTAAATTAATTCAAAAGGGTGAATTAGTAATTTTCTATTTTCTTTCAATTAATTGATTTAAAGATAACTGCCCAAAATAACTTCCACCCTTTATTATAGGAATTCGATTTTAGGAATTAATCTACGAATGTGTGTAGTGTTATATAATTCTGTAGTGCAACAACCATTCAGAACTGCATAGTGTTATATATTTTTTATATAGTGTTATATAGTGTTACTTGGTGTTATATGGTGTTATAATAGTGTTACATGGTGTTATATAGTGTTCTTTGGTTATATAGTGTTATATGATTGATGCATAGTGTTATATAGTGTTATATTTTTCTGGTAGCATGCCTATGATGGATGTATAGTGTTATATATTGTTATATAATGTTATATGATAGATGTATAGTGTTATATGATGGATGTATAGTGTTATACGTTTCTTTGCAGCAGTTACATATTTTTCTATTTTTAGAATTTAGGATCGAGATAATTTAGCAATTAAATTTGAATAGCTAGTTTTTAGGAGATTGATGGCGGTTACCATATTTGAAACATTGGAAAAGACACTATTGCCCTTCAATTTTACATAAGGTCCTTCTAATTAAAACACAATTTACATTTTATACCATATTGATCTCAACCATTAGATCAAATATCCAATGGTTTAAAACACTTCTTACCCTTCTCACATTTTAGACACTTTTTACCATATTTCTACCCTATATATATATATATATATATATATATATATATATATAGTGGAAGGTTGAAATGAGAAGAATTTTTTTGTAAGAAGAAAAAAGAAGAAGTTTCAACCAATAAGAATTCTTTATTTTACTTCATTTAATATTTGTATTTAATTTTAATATAAAGGTATATTGGTAAGGGTAAATTACACTTTTCATCCTTTATGTTTGTATTTGATTGCAATGGATGACCTTTAACTTCAATAATTACAGTTACAATCCTTTATTTGTAATACTCATTACATATTACGTCCTTTATCACTAACCATGTTAAAATTTTCAGTTAAATATGGCATGTGCCTTGCACATGAGGGTATGTTGGTAATTTCTCATTTCTTTTTTTTAACAAATAACAAAACCAGATTTAAAAAAAATAAAAAAACATATATAATACATAATTATTTATAAACCCATATCTCTTTCTCTTAGCTCTCTCTCTCACCCTCCAACAAACCCCCACCACCACCAAATACAGCCACCATCACCACCGAATCCAGCCACTACCACCATTAAATCCGGCCACCAAACTTCATCTCTTTCTATCTCTAAACAAACACAGACATCGTCTCTCTCTATCTCTAAACACACACAAACGCACATCTGTGTCCATCAGGTTACCTTGGCCACCACCACCACCGCCGTCTGTGACCACCACCGTCGTCGGAAACCTTAGATCTAAGTCGTCATCTCCTTCATCTGAAACATCCCCAACCGATGGAGACCCCTAGATCTGGGTGGAACCGGGCCGAACCTGTGGTGGTTGACAGAGATTTGAAGTGGTGGTAGCTTGAGCCACAGGTGGAACCGGAGCTGAAGAAACCTGAGGTTCAACACCGCCATATATATTACTCTGATATGCGGGTTGACCAATGGAACCATGATAAACTTAAGGTTCACCACCGCCGTATATATTACCCATGGTTTGACCATCGTGAGGTTGAAGATGCAGCTACAAAGGTCTGATTAGAACACATCTACCACTCCAATTTCTTTGATTCTAGGTATGGTGAATTGTGATTTGTGAGATAATCAAAGTTCAGATTGCAATTGAGTGAGGGTTTTCAAATGAATCTGAGTGAGGGTTTTCAAATGAAATGAATCTACAATTTGAGCTATGTTCCCTTGTCATACTGTGTTAAGAGAATCTGCTCTTGTTAACCTTCCATCTGTAAGTAGTTGACCATTTGACCTATGGCATATGTGTACCTAACTACATATGTATTTATGCATTGTGGACTATTCTAGTCAGAGAAGGGAATTCCTACTGTAGCCAGAAAATCTAAAAGTGAATCGAAGGACAAAGAGAAAAAGCACAACTGTGGGAGTGGTGGTGGAATGTAGTGTAGAAATTCTAGGGTTAGGGTTGGAGATTTTGAGAAGATGTTGTTTATTTAATAATGAATATTTTAAATAAAAATATGAGATGACCAGAATACCCTTAACTAAATAGACATAACTGAAATTTTTAACTTGGTTAGTGTTAAAGGACCAAAGGTGTAATGCGTTATTCAAATAAAGGATTGTGACTGTAATTATTGAAGTTAAAGGCTATCCATTGCAACCTGATACAAACATAAAGGACGAAAAGTGTAATTTTTCCTATTGGTAAACTTACATAAATCATTAATTTGTATTCTTCCCCTTTAATAACTAGCTAAATTAAATTTGTTACTCCTTTTCAAAATATATAATTTTTTCAAATAAGAAAACAACTTAATTTAAAGTGTAGAATAAATTACTAATTGTGTAAGATAAATTACGAGTTGTGTAGGATATATTTCGAGGTGTGTAGGATAAATTTCGACTGTGTAGGATAAAATTTTATAACGTGTAGGGTACATGTAGGAAAATTTTGATATGTGTAGGTTTTGTAGATTATATGTAGTATAATTAATCTTTGGTTGACTAATTAATTAAATAGTGAAAAATTAATGATATGAGTTATAAATGAAATAGCATTTTACTAATATCCCCTTTCTTCTTTTTGTTCTAACATTAAATTTCTTCTCAAATGAACCTTCCCCTATATATATATATATATATATATATATATAGGGCTATATATGAAACCCTATCTATATGAAAAACCACCCTAGAAAACCCAACCTCCCGACATTTTTTTTTTTTTTGAAAAAAATAACACATGTAATATACATGTTTTTAAGAGTTTTGGTCCAAAAAAATCAAAAAAGCGCCGAAGGGATAATTTAAAAAAAAAAATTCAGCAATTTCTGTCTTTTGTGCCTAACACATGTTAGGCGGCCGGACATTGCTGAAATTTGTTTATTTTTTTTTTTTAAATCCCTTCGGCGCTTTTTTGATTTTTTTTTTTTGCCCAAAACACTCTAAAACATATATATTACATGTGTTATTTTTTTCAAAAAAAAATGTCGGGAAGTTGGGTAAAAATGGGGAGAGATTTGGGTTTCCAGAGTTTTCTACCAAAATGAGGGTTTTTTGTCTAGCATTGTCCTATATATATATATAGGAAGAAGATCATGCGAGAACCACTTCTTATTGCGAGAACCGCGAGAACCAATGTGAACACAACCTAAAATGCCTAAAAATAGCTAAAAATCACACAAATTTTTTTTTTTTAATATTTTTTATATAAAAATCGCTACTTTTCGAAGCAAAAAAAAAATTTCCACTAAAAGTAGCGATTTGAGCATAAAAATATTTAAAAAAAAATTTAGATTTTTTTTTATTTTTTTAGGTTTTTTGGGGGTTTAGTTTTTAGCATTTTAGCTTGGGGGGGGGGTGTGGGGGGGTTTAGGTTTTTGGGGGGTGGGGGAGGGGGGTTTAGGTTTTTTTTTTTTTTTTTTGGGGGGGGGTAGGTTTTTTGGGGGGTTTTAGTTTTTAGCATTTAGCTTGGGGGGGGGGGGGGGGGGGTTGTTAGGTTTTTTTTTTTTTTTTTTGGGGGGGGGGGGTTAGGTTTTTTTTTGGGGGGGGAGGGTGGGGGTTAGGTTTTTTAGCTATTTTAGGTTGTGTTCACATTGGTTCTCGCGGTTCTCGCAATAAGGGTGGTCTCGCATGAACTCCTCCCTATATATATATATATAGGGGAGGGTTCATTGGGGAACACTAAAAAAGTGGGGAACAAGGGCATTTTTGTCCAAAAATACAATCTAATTACTTCCAGCTTTACAAACAAAATCCATCCACACTTTGAAACCTTAGCTTCTCTCTGAGTCACCGTCATACACCGCCACTATCACCACCATACACCACCATACACCACAACCTCCACCACCACAATACGCCACCAGCATCAGCGAACGCAAACATTAAACACCACCAGCAACAACCACTGCGATTTAATAGAAGGTCTAGCACCATCCGTGTACGATTTTTCAGATTTCGGCTGAGATTTTTCGAATCTACATTAATAATCCACATATTATTCAGATCTGCTTGCGGAAAACTATTACAAAACTTTAGCTGGTGCCAATTTTGAGTGAGATCTATGCAGTATTAGTTTCTAGGGTTTCAGATCTTAAATCTCAGTTTAAGGTATCATTTATTTGTGATTATCAATTAAGTTTTATTTAACTTAACCTGATTATATGAAATTATGATTATGTCGATTTATGTTTCTGTTTTGTAGCTTTTTTAGAAAAAAAAATTGTTTAACATGTTAATAATTTTTAATTAAATTTAATTTATATAAAGATGTGTTATATATAACATTCTATGTGCGTTTCATTCTTTTCATTGATTCTTTGCAGTTTAAGGTATCATTTATTTGTGATTATCAATTAAGTTTTATTTAATTTAACCTGTTTATATGAAATTATGATTATATGTAGATTTATGTTTCTGTTTTGTAGCTTTTTTAGAAAAAAAAAATTGTTTTAACATGTTAATAATTTTTAATTGTTTTATTTAATTTAACCTGATTCTTTTCATTGTTTCTGTTATGTAGATTTATGTTTCTGTTTTGTAGCTTTTTTTGGTTATTGTAGTCTCTAAACTGATTGGTTTTTGGTTAATTGGCCTTTGTATTTGAACAATATTGTTGAATCTAGCATATGCTCCATGATCGAAACTGATATCTGATACATCTTGAGTGTATGAGGTTTTGGAGCATATTTTATTCGGTTGGTAAATTAGGGTTGTCTTATACCTGGTTATTGCTTCATATTCTTCTAATAATTTGAAGTTGAACTATACTTGAACAGTTGAAGATGTATTATAACATGATAATTTTGTAATTTGCAGATGCTCCTTGATCCAGGCTGACACCTGATGTTTCTAGAGCATTTGAGGTTCTAGGAGACATATTGGAGCATATTTTCTTCAATTTGCATAGTGATGAGAAGAATTTACAATTTTGACAAGCTAGAGCAAAGGATTGTAAGGGTCATTGGGGTGGGTGTAGGGAAGGCATCGGTGAACAAGTTTGCCGCGCGGTAACACTACTGCCGACCCTCACTACCCCTGTGATTGAGTAAAGAAGCGGTGAGTGTTTACCGCAAAGGGGAAGAAGAGGGGAAGGAGAGAGGGTTGAATAATGATTCAAAGACTGGAGTAATTTTAGCCCTTTATCCAACTTGCATATCTTTCATTTCCATTAATAGGATATCGTAATTATTTACTATCTTATTTAAGCTAAAATTGAAAATCAGCAAAAGAAAGGGTGTTCATAGAGGTAGCTCGTGTTCTCCAAAAGTTGAACACACAGGAAAAGTGGTCAGCGGAGCTAACGAAACTATCTCGGCTTGCCTCTATCTGTCACTTGGTTCTTCTTTCTGATAACGCGGATGGATGGGCGTGGGGGCTGCAGGATATTGGGCTGTTTTCGGTGTGCAGTCTAAAAAACAGGTTGTAGTCACTGAAATACAGACCTCCGGATTATGTGTTCAGTATTGGGTCCTAAAAAAGTCTCAAAAGTCACTAGGAGGAAGGTAGAAAGGACAGGTTACCTACACTGGAAGCACTCGCAAAAAGGAATATTTTCGTGATTTAGGATTTATGTGTCTTATGTGGGGATGCAATAGAATCGTGTGAACACATATTTGTGTTGTGCTCCTTCGTGCAAAGTTTGTGGTAAATCATCTCTCAGTGGTGCAAAGGTTCAATCCATCTATGCATTTCGTTTCCGAGATCTATTGCGGCTGCACGAATTTATCCAAGGCACAAAGAAAAAAAAGAAAGCTTTCTATGTTGTTATTTTAACAGGAATATGGTGTGTTAGCCTTGAGAAATGATATTGTTTTCCATCAAGGCCGGGGAGGTTTCATTAAAGAAGGTTGTTGAAGAGGTAAGGGCCATGGGCTTCAGAGGGGTGAGAAACAGATCTAAGAAGCATTCAATTACGTGGGCTCGATGGAAAACATTTAATGTGTTTGATGCTGGATGATGGAGGCTGCGCGGTTTTGTTTTTTTTTTTTTTTTTTTTTTGTTCTTTGTTCTTTGGTCTAGTTTGGCTCATGTGATGTAAATTGGCAGATAACTCTGTTCTGGTGGGTGTATGTTTTGATCAAACATGTTAAAATAATTTTAATTTTTGTACGATAAACTTTAACATGTTAAATGAGAGTTTGCGTTGATCAACTAGGTGTGATTCAACTTTATTTAACCAAATTTATATTGAATTTCGGCCTAGAGTTCAAAATACTTATATAAAGTTTTGTGTGTAGTCTATGCGGGCCCAAAATAATAAAATAAATAAATTTAACATGTTAAAAAAACGTTTGCATTGATCAACTAAACTTGATTTGAATTTATTTGAACAAACATATTAAAATAAGTTTTGTACAATAAACATTAACATGATGAAAGGTTGACTTGTTCTACTAGGTTCGATTTAAATTTATTTGACCAAATTATATATTAAATTCTGGATAAGAGTTTAAAATACTAAAATAAAGTTTTGTATGGAGTTTATGCGGGCTCAAAATAATAAAATAAATTAACTTAACATGTTAAACAAAAGTTTGCATTGATCAACTAAACTTGATTCGACTTTATTTGACCAAACATGTTAAAATAAGTTTTGTACAATAAACTTTAACACGTTAAATGAGAGTTTGCCTTGATCTACAAGGTTCAGTTTAACTTTATTTGACTAAATTATAAATTAAAGAGTAAACTGCCATTTTGGTCCCTGTGGTTTGGCCAGTTTTGCCACTTTAGTCAAAATCTCAAACTTATTACATCCAGGGCCCTGTGGTTTGCATTTTGTTGCCATTTTGGTCCAAATTTCAAATTTGGTCAGATTTCCCAACTTAAACCTCTATATTTTGTCTTTATCCTCAAGGGTATTTTAGTCATATAGATTTATTATAACTTAATACTGATTAAAAATATTGATTAAACAATGACCCTTTATAAACCTAACCTCCACCACCTGTCTATCTCACTCTCTGCTCTCTCACTGTCTCTGAACTACCACCACCACCCCCACCACCGCATCATCCCCACCACCACCATCTCTCTGCCGCCACAAGCACCACCGCCATCTCCTCCCCCTTCTCACCACCGCCACCATCACCACCCTCTCTCTCTCTGCATCATCCCCACGAAATCAGGTCAGATCTCTCTCTAAACACACTCACCACCACCACAACCACCACTAGCACCACCACAATCCCCATCTTCAACCGTAAACCAATCAAACCCACATCCATCCGATTCTCCTCAAACAAACCCCCATCTTCCCCAGGATGGAACCCTTCCGATCAAACCCTCAACGACGACGAAGTTTTGGAGCTTTGGAGGGGAACTGGGTTCTGCTGTACGGAAGCTTTGGAGCTTCTTGAGGGGAACTGGGTTTGCTGTAAGTACACTAGATGGCAAAGTTGGAGTCTTGAAAATATTGATTCTAGGGTTCTTGGTTGGAAGTGGATTGGGAGTTCTGGGGTGATTGGGGTTGAAGTTCGTCTAGGGTTTGCCATAATTTGATGGGTGGGTACCAATTTACTGAGTAATATGATGTATTTGATGTTTGGATTAAGTTGCAAAAGTGGTGCCTGAACTATGGATGTGATGCAGAAATAAGGCATCCATGGAGGTGGAGATAGGGTCGGAGACGGTGGCGACGGTGGCGGTGGTTGTTGGGGTGGAGAAAACAGCACCAGTGGGATGGTGGTGGTGGTGGTGGGGTGGTGGTGGTAGTTTTGTAGGTCCCTCGGAGGTTGAGGTTTAACCTATTCCTTGTTATATCTAACACACTAGCGAGTGCGGAATCCAAGCTAGCATGCAAACCGAGAAAGAACAAGCATAAACACAACACATAAGTCTTCACCGATTAACACCACTTGTATTAATACGTATGAAAGGTTCGGTTACAAGCACAAGGTTTACAGATGTATTCTATAAACTCTCTCTAACTTTCGTGTGTGTGAGTTCTGAACAGAATGCTCTCTAGAGTGTTCTCTCTTTGTGTCTAACTTCTGCCTTTACTTTCGAACCCCCTCTAGAGTGTTCTCTCTTTGTGTCTAACTTCTGCCTTTACTTTCGAACCCCCTCTAGAGTGTTCTCTCTTTGTGTCTAACTTCTGCCTTTACTTTCGAACCCCCCTCTAGAGTGTTCTCTCTTTGTGTCTAACTTCTGCCTTTACTTTCGAACCCCCTCTAAAGTGAACACACAACATGGGTATATATACCCGAACACAGCATGTCTGGTCGAAGGATCAGACAGACTGATCGTAAGATCATCTGTCGACCAGGAAACCATCGAAGGATCACATATACCACGAAGGATGGTATCCTTCGTGGTCTATCCTTCGAAGGTTATCTTTCGAGCTCATCGAAGGATCTAAACTATCCTTCGATGACACATCCTTCGACACAGCCATATTACAAACATTGTTCGAACTGTTTGGCCAAGTCAAACCAGGAGGATGGTTGACTTGGTCAAACTTACAGTACTAACAAAGACATTGTTTTGAATCAAGACGAAATACAGACAAAGTACAGACACAAGTGCACCAACAAACTCCCCCTTGGCTGTAGCTTTGTCTGGCTGTAGCTTTGTCTTGATCTTTGTGACTTCAATTCTTTGACGTCTTTTCAAGTCTTCAATGTCGGAGAATCTTTAAAGTCTTCACGTCTTGAAAGCAGAAAGTGTATCAACAAACTCCCCGTTTCATGTAGGAAGTGTGTTGACAAACTCCCCCTTAACATAAGCTCCCCCTTGAGTTATGCTCGTGAAAGGCTTGATCTTTATGAATTGAGATCCTTGTGGTGTTGATGATGGTCAATGGCAACTCGATCATCTTCATCATTTGAGTGCCTTCACGTCGTGTCTTCATTCCGAAGCTTGTCATCGACCATGTTCTCCTTGCCTTTAGAATCTGCACATGCAAGAGATCTAAACGCGTAATGAGAACAACTGCTTGGAATATAGTAAACATAAACAAACGACACACGTGTGACCATTGTTTAAACAAACACCGTCCGACAGTTTGAAAGTTTTAACAAATTTTATCAAATTCAAAGTTTAACTTTCAACACTTGCAAATTTCGACCGTTTATGAAGATTCAGTCGTTTCGGTTTTCAATCAGGTTTCATGTAACGAAGACTCGAGATCCAACATCGTACGATCGAAAATAAGATAGAAATAAAATCTTTTTGTATTTTATAAAGTTTATATTAAAACACTCCTAAAATCTTTTTGGTATTTTTGAATATTTCAAATGTAAAGACTGAAAGCAGTAAATAAATATATACAAAGATGCAGAAACTAAGAAAAATAAATATATACAAACATTCTTTTTGCGAGTTTCGAGGGTAAGAGAATCATATCAGTGTACGGTCATGCCAAAACGCTCTTGTTGTTCAATTAGTTAACATTAAGATAAGCATCCTATAACAATTATCGGTATTGTTGTCCATTTAAGCTCAACTTATCAGATGTAATCATGGCGAGGGGATACGTTAAGGTATGATTTATACTTACCGACCGGTGTTCATCCACATCACGACACATTCCCGTATCAAGGTATGCACGAGGGTTCATCTTACCGGTGAGTATACCGATTATCATCTGTTTGACCGTATATGATGTGAGAAACTCACTTATTTTGATTGAAAACAAGCCCTATGTGATAGAATCACTTATTGATGATGAACTTGATTTTCAGATGCATGAAGGGCACAGGAGCAAGTCCGTGAACAGGTCAGTACTTTCGTACAGCAGAGAGACGAACTTGACTCCCGGATAGATGTGATAATTTATCACTTATTTTGTATGGACATGTGATTGTTGATCACTTATTGAGGTCGAATGCAGTATGTACACGTATGTATAGTATCATGGAAGATCTAGACTTGCGTCCCCGTTATTTTTCGGTAAAAGATACAACCATGATACCCAGATGATAAGCAGCATAAAGACCGAATATCTCAGAAACTCGGCAATCTCTCAAACGAAATTTCGGTACTAAGACCATATGCCAATGAATGGTTCCCACCTGGTCTTCGGTCGATTTAAGTTTATATCACCCTGCACATTTTAAAATGATTGTGAGCCTACCGATACATCTTATAAAGAGCTGCTTATCGTTTTTCATTTAAGGTTTGAAGAGGTTTAGACAGACCACTGATGTACTATCATTTTCTCTTTAGCCCGCCAGGAAACTCATTTTTGTTTTTCTATTGTTTTTGTCATTTTAAATTTTTCAATGTTTTTGGATTTTCAAATTTTGGATTTACTCCCCCTAAAATCAATAAACTAAGACAAATTTAAAACACAAAGATATTTACAAAAATGATTTTCCGATGTTGGTTTTACTCTTGCTTGACCTTAATGCCGTTTACCAATAATAAATAATCAAATCTTGATTTGTCAAAAGCTTTGGTAAAAAGGTCGGCACGTTGGTCATCGGTGTGGACGTAAGCAACATCGATTAGCCTTTTCTCAAAGCAATCACGTATGAAATGATACTTAATTTCGATGTGCTTAGTCTTTGAATGCTGCACAGGATTTTTAGTGATCTGTAAGGCAGCAGAATTATCAACGTAAATAGGAGTAGTTAGGAATTCAAAACCGTAATCACGCATTTGTTGTTGGATCCATAGGACTTGGGAGCAACAACTTGAGGCAGCAATGTATTCAGCTTCGCATGTTGATGTAGCGACGCACGTCTGCTTCTTGCACTGCCATGTGACTAGGCGATTTCCCAAAAACTGACATCCAGCCGTTGTGGATTTCCCGTCGATTTTGCATCCGCCATAATCAGAATCACTGAAAGCGATCAAGTCAAAGTTATTATCCCTAGGGTACCATAGACCGGTGTCAGGGTAACCCTTCAAATAACGAAAAATCCTTTTTACAGCTGCAAGATGTGAGGCCTTCGGGTTGACTTGATATCTGGCAAGCAGGCACGTTGGGTACATTATATCTGGTCTTGATGCTGTGAGGT
>JARYGA010040711.1:0-142997 GCA_030545235.1 Helianthus tuberosus
TAGGATGAGTGATTATAGGACTAGTAGTTTGACTCCTGCATTCCCTAGCGAAATGACCTAGCCTATTGCACTTGTAACACTTGATCTTTGATTTATCCAACTCAACCCTAAGATTCCCATGTAACCCTGGGAACTTTCTCCCTGTTCTTTTGTAGAATTTGCTTGTTCTCACACTAAGCAAAGCCAACTGATGCAAGATGTCCATCTCCTCTAAGTCAGTGGGATCAAAATGTTGCAAGTCATTAAGTTCAAAGCACAAATTGTCTGACATCTGGTTTTCAGTGTTTGCAGTAAAAGCATAATTTGCAGAGTGAGGATCAGGGTTGGTAAAGTTACCACCAGCTGTTATATCAATGAAATGATCATAACCCTGTTCCTTACCACTGCTACCAGATTCTTCCTGACCCAAAAGAGCTGTGCTACCGAATGAATAATCATCAGTAACTTTGCCAGACTCTTGCAACTTCCTTTTCTGGTTTAACTCCCTTTCATAGGTAAGGAGTCTACCATGGAGTTGGGTCAGGGTCAGATCTTTGAACTCAGCTGAGTTTCTAGTGACAAAAGCTATGGTGTCCCATTTTTCTGGTAGTGACCTAAGGAACCTGCTATTTTGAGTTGAATTTGGAAAAGTTACTTTAACAAGCCTTAGTTCACTAATGAGACAACTGAATCGCTCAAACTGCTGAGTCAGTGATTCACCCTTGATGTGACAAAATGTTTCATACTGCTGATTTAGAATTTCCTTATTGTTTTCAATGACTTCTTCAGTTCCCCCAAACTGTTCCTTTAAAGCATCCCATAGCTCTTTTGCACTGTTACAATGTAACAGTCCAGCATAGATCTCATTTGGTAATGCAGATGCTATGATGCTAAATGCTTTGGCATCGAGTTCGAACTTTTGAAAATCAATTTCGGTATAGTTTTCAGATGGTTTAGGAACGAACTTCTTTGGATCCTCATCACTTGGCACCGTAGGAATATGGGGACCAAAAACAACAGACCTCCAACATCCGGTGTTCTGTTGAGCAAGGATATGACCCATCCTTCTCTCCCAGATGTTGTATTCATTACATTTAAGCATAGGTGGTTTAAAAAGAGAGCCAATGTTATTCTTATCATCTTGTGATTGCGACGTCATCCTGGTTGTTTTACAGGCACTGATTAATCAACTTTAACGGTGATTAAACCTTACTCTGTTTTTCAACAAACCGAACAAACTATCGATATCAACGATTTTGAGCTGAACTATTTATGTCAAAATGATTGTTAAATCAAATTTGACTGTCCAAGCTCTGATACCAATTGTTGGATCTGAGTTTGGTTTCGATTGTGTTTTCTGTTTGAATTAAAATGAAAATGGATGAGTTGTGCAGCGGAATTAATATGGAAACAAACTTTGCATACAATCAAACGAGAGTATTGCTTTGATCAAACATTTTTCACAGAGAACCGAAAGATTGAATTTAATTTCAACAACGATTACAATGTAATGCTTAATACAAACTCCCCCTCAGCCAGAGCTCAGTGTTTGTTCGTGCAGAGAAGACGAATGTTGCAAAGAGCTAATTGAACAGTACAGAGCACTGTTCTATTTATAGGCACTAGCAAACCACTGAGCATCAAAGCTGACGTCACCATGAAAATGACATCTAACCTCCTAACAAACTCTAACCCCTAATCTATACAAACACTGTTATACTAACTACTGCTTAATACGTTTCATTACATAAAGACAGAATAAACAACTGCTGCATCCCTCCACTGCTGTGATCGCAGCAGTACTTGTCCGGATCAACAGTGCTTGAACCAAGGCAGTAGATTGAACAGCAGAGCTTTAGTCTTTCATCAGGTCTTTACTTGAACAGCAGTTGTGGGTCAGCAGTTTGCACGATCAATAGATAGGAGGTCAGCAGATGTTGAAACCACTTTCAAGGGGAGAGACTTGTATGTAACATCTGCTTATTCTGGATCCACTGCTCTGATCTAGTTTTGGCTTTAATTATCTGTTCCTCTGGTAGGGTTCAATCCCAACACTTATCTTACACATAACATAATGTTAGTTTCTTCATATACATACTTAAATACGTACTTACATTCGCTTCTACCTTTAGATCTTGATCGACTCTTGGATTGTACGGGTTCCTTGTCACAAGAGCACACAGGTTTGAGTTCAAGTATTTACCTCCTCATACTTGATTTCCCTCAAACCAGGGCTCTGATAGCAACTTGTAACGCCCAGATTTCCTACTCTGAAAAAGTAATAGTATCATACTATTATTTAACGAAATTCGGGCATAACCCGTTCGTATTATGAACAAATCTCTGTAAGACCAACTTGTAAGAACTTAAATATGACACAGCGGAAAATATGAGCCCAAAAATTTCGTTCTTAAAAAGTCATATTAATTACATGAAGACACAATTACAAATTGTAATACGTTCATTAGAGAGGATTCACAATGTTACATTATATCAAGGCTTCATGGCCAATTTAAAACAAACTATGTGACCTTTCTTTCCCGTACAATCCTTGCTCACAACTCGATCTCTGTCTGCTTCACTTCGCTAGTGGTAGAGGAAACTCGAGCGATACCTGTGGACACCACATACAACCCAACCATTAGTCATTAACACACTGTACAACATTAAACCATATAATAGAAATTCGTAAAGCATTCTATGAAGTAAACGTGGAATTGTCCAATCGCTTTCTTAAATACTCTTTATCCAAACCAGGTTTCATTCCTTCATGAATCCGACAATCTCATGCCTGCGTCACATTCCAAACTCAAAGCACATCATTAGTAATCGTAAGTACTCTGACGCCTTGATAACGTTCTTACGTATAACTTTAGCATCGTATATTCATACACACATGCATTCACACTTACACGCCTATTATCACATACACCTATATGCAAACGTACCTTCATACATGTCTACGTCCCTACCTACACACAAACAATCATTTACGAATTTATATACACTATCTCATGCTTACCACTTCATACACATACGCTTATGCCGAAATGACATATTCACAAGTTAACATAATATAGGCGATATACAAAACGACCTACGTGCCTACTAGATTCCTAGACATATTTACTTATACAATTTCTTACACTAACACGAAAACAAATCCATTCTTTCACAAACCGACGACCCGTAACATCTATTATATTCAAAACCAATCCTTAACATAAGTTATGAGACCTTGGAACACCATTTAAACAAGTCCAGTGTATAAAACAACAAAAATCCAACAAATTGCCTGCAGCATGTTCCCTCGTGGGCCCCGTAAGCCTTGGCTTACTTCTTCGCGGGGCGCGACAGCTTACGGTGGCCACAGAATCATTACGGTGGCTTGCTACTGCCTTACGGTGGAAAGAAAGCCTTCAGTGCCTACCGTAGCTTACGGTGGCTACCGTAAGCTACGGTAACGCCTAGCACAACTTCCATTTTAATCACCAAAACTATCTTATCTTGCTCAATTCACATCCGAAACAGTTAAAACTTGTTTCTAATTAACCATAAAACATTTCCCTTTCATAAATAACTAAAAATTCTTACCTGGGGTCATAACCATAACGAATTACATTACATTACACATACCATGCACCTAATATTCGACTCGTTTGTACCCACCAATTTACTTTCGGCTTAAATAACAACCTTTGTCAATACTGAGGCATTATTAGCTTATTACTTCTAATTAGTACATGTTCTTTCATGCTGTTTCATAAGCATAAGTTTTAAAAAGTTATTAAACCTACTAAAAAGTGAATCGAGATTCACTTACCTCCAGTGCCTGTCTCGTGTATGCTTCATCATATTATTTACGTAGCCTTCCATGTTCCCCCATCTTGACATGATCCTATACTTTCATGTCATCATGGTTACCATTTCATTAGTATAAACACACATTCTAATATTGCATTCATTTTACATTCATATCCAACGTTATACTTTATTTGTCAAATTCCAATCAACACAAAATATAAGCTTAAAGTCGCATTCTTTCATTCCGTATAATTCTTCTTGTTGTTACATTTAGCACATATTGATATAGCATGTATTTAAAGATTTCTCTAATATAACACTTGTGACAAAAGCTTAATACACTAATTATGCACAGTTGACTTTCAGAAAGTCAACTGTCCATCTTGTGATTTATCAATCTAACTTCATACGTCCACATTATTATAGTCGATTATGTTACGGGCATTACATACATTCCCAACTTACTTAGTAAAGCACATACCACCACAAGATCACATATGCACATTCAACATAATCAAATCCTTCCATATTTTTCATCTCATAATCCCACAACAATCAACATCATTTAGGATTGACCAATTTTAACGCCACCCTTGAACCCAACTTTAGCTGGCTAGAAAAATCCACATATCATACAACCTCATCACCTAACTACAAAATCAACTAAGTGTATTTGGTGTGCCATAACCTTATGCATAGAATAAAAGCTACTAATGCACGCTTCTAACACATCATACTAACAAATCAAAGTCCCATATGATCTCTACTTAAATCACACTTTTCATCTTAGTTCGCTAACAATTATGTCATTATCACTTTTCATACATAATTACCCGCAACTTGCATACAATTTCACGTATTTGTTCTCTTAGGAATTTCATCGAACACTTGGCGGGTTTCGCATTTATGAAATATTATGTACAAGCTTTTAAAGTATGATTCTTATTAATTCTTCACGTAACTTTCATTTTACTTCAGATTCAAAATCAATAATCTATAACATCCATTGTCATACACCTTAAGCATCATCAAATTAACATAAAATACATCATCATCCTACATAAGAACCACTACAAATGGGTTTTTCATAAATATACCTAACAATCAGAAATCTTAGCATAATTCAAGTTTCATAAGGAGTTTCTATCACATATCCATCCTAACTTCACTTAGATTTACGAGTTCATCAACACCCAATTCACCCAACATCACCAAATCATAAAATTTAACTTACTTGATAGTGAAGAACACTTAGGAGATCGATAATCTTGATACATGCATCCTAAAAACCTTCAATTCCCTTTTTGATTTGGAGATTTTCTTGAAATTTAGGGTTTACCCCTTTTTCTTTGGCCTGGTCAATCTCAAACACGCACACAGTGTGTGTGTTTTGAGTTTTGTTTATTTTAAACACAAGTTCCTTCCATCTTGTCAAGTTTAGTCCCTCTAGATTAGGTGTTTATTTATTTCTAGGAATTTTCCATTCTTAGGCATATATCATAACACATTCTTTAACTAAATAAATTTAAAAATAAATTTCTAACAATTATGCATAATTTATCACTTTTGGGGTGTTACAATTTCATCATAGTCCTTATGGACCTACCTCTCCTGATAAGTTTCTTTGTATATACGTTTATCTATTATAGTCCCTTTGAGGGCATTATATTTTAATAACAGTCCCTTCGTGGGCGTCATACTTCAAAATACTCCTTTCATGGAAATTATACTCCATTATAGTCCTTACATGGACATGTTATTTCAATAAAATCTTTTGTAGACATGTTATGTCATCAAAGTCCCCTGAAGAATATAATAATTCGTCATAGTCCTCTCGAGGACATATCGTTTCACTATAGTCCCAGTGTTGACATATCTTATAGTCCCTATTTGGACTTATAATATTTTATAGTCCTTATACGGACTTGTATTTTCCTTTTAGTCCTCTGTGGACAAATAGGATACTGAAAGTCCTGATAAAGGCACTATTGTAGATTTCTTAATGATTTATGGAAAGTTTTGAATATTTTATATTGGTATTCATTTCGCCCTTTATCAAACAATAGTATCAATTTTATTCGAACTTTATCGATCTGCTAAATAATTTCAAAAGATATTCTTAATGGTATAACCTAGCCAATATGTCAATACAGACATGCTATGATGGTAAAACCCTCTTAAGACAATTAATCCTTATTAACATCTAAGAACATGTTAACACTCCTGCCAGTGTGACTTGAGAAACCACACCAGCCATCAAGGTATTTGGACTATGTCCAAGCCTTAAAGCCTATATGATCGAATTAGATCATGGCGAGAATCATCAATGCGATGATCAAAATGTAAACATCTATTAGTGAGGAAGTGCCTACGGGCTAAACTTGTTATCCAATAGGATAACGACAGTTATGGTCTACGACCCCCTGTCTAAAAATGCTGGACTATGTCCAAGCCTCATAGTCTAAAAGATCACTATGATCATGACAAATATCATCTAATACGATGATCACATTATTTAACATTCCTTAGTGATGTTTTGCCTACGGGCTATATACCATATTGTCCAATAGTGACATTGACAAATGTAACCATTATGGTTTACCGTCCGAGGTGATGGGCGATGCCCAAGCCTTATCCTAAATTATGGTAATTATATATATATATATATATGTATATATGTATAAACATTCATTAGTGATGTCCATTGATTGGCCTATGTGGCAAAATAAATTGTCTTTCAAAGCAATATATATATATATATATATACTAGTCACTTACCCGGGCGATGCGGCGGGAGTGGCAATTTACAATAGTATAATTGTTTACCGTTAGTTTATCCGTCGTCTCATGAAATATTGTATAGTACTTAAGTTAGTTTTCTTATTCGTGATACAATGGCACTGGTTTTTCTGTTAGTTTATCGATTATTTGGTGATCTTCTACAAGAATAGTACAAAACAAGGAAGTAGATGTAATTAAAAACAAGAAGAGTTCAAAACAGTCAAGTAGCTGGACAAAAGAATAAAAACACCATGCGGGGAGTCTCTTGTATCTCTTCCTGTTTTACCAATACATCCGTTCGCTTATGACTTTCTTGTACCTTCTCCTCTACTGTACCAGATTTCGACACATAAAAAAATGGTAGACACCTACAGGTGGTTTAAAATAGTAATTAAAAGGTAATTTCTGGAAGCAAATAAGGCACAAAATCTACTAACTTACCTTCTTTTTTATTCGGATGCGATTAATTAATCACGCAACACTTCCTGGTAGACAACATTTGATGTGTAAACTCCGCTTTGTTTGAATTCTTTGGCGAGATGTACCAACACCTTCGTACTTTGTCTTGAAATCCCTCTTGATAACGCGACATAAAGTTGTCCATGTGAAAATACTTGTAATATCATATTATAAGATTAGACAAAGTAAAATATACTTCTACAATTACTTCAATATGAGGGGAAAAAAAAAAGCAAAACACGAAACATCAAGAGAGACTTTAATATTCAACAACTAAACATATAACAACACCAAATGTTTCTAACTTAAACACAAACTTGGAAAACGATCCATAATTTAAATATCCCGTGCCTCGACCATATCTGGTTCATACGTAATCGTACTCAACTCCGTAGACTTCAAAATATTAACTGAAATAACAAATAAAATATAACTTTTATTAAATTACATGAGCCATTAAATCTAACTAATTTTTAGAATGTTCATGTGTAAAGCATAACATACTATCTGGTAGATGAACCAACTTGACACGCGATACATATATGATAGACTTTTGTTGCACGGCTCGAATGGTATGTATAACATCGGAAGGCTTCAGGGCGGACAAAAACATTTGTATTGTGTGACCACTGTATATTACGATTTTGGATTAAAGTTCTGCTAATAATAATATTTTCTTACATATAATGTAAATATTATGTTTGTAATATGTTAATAATAAATAATAACTTACGTCTTATCTCGAAGAGAAAGTTCAAAACAACATCGATCACGTTTGCCTTCTATTATTCTCCCAACCACATCTATAACAAAATCAGCCAAATCGTATACACTATATTATACATACATATATAAACTTTTATATATTTAATAAAAAAATATAGATAGAGTGTCGGATATGTACCAACAATAATTTTTTGAGGTCTCCTGTCATGCTTCAATTCTATAATGGAAGGGACCACTGGATATAAAGAAGCACCCCTTGGAATCGTAAGCATAAGTGAAGAAAGCTTTGTATATTCGTTGATGACAATTTTTTTCTCGGACCAAACTAACACGTAATTCTGGTACTTTGGGTACTCATGATATTTGAGATTCTCAATTTGGAAATGATTTAAGGAAAAAAAACCACCCATCAATGCCGCGTCATTATATATGTGTATCAAATGTTGCGGTACGAACGCAACAATTTTTTGTCTCTAAAAAGAAAAGAAATTTAGTGGTGGAAAAACGCTTACTCGTATAACACAAAGTAAATTAAAATAATGTTCTTACGTGTTGATCAAGAAAAATAACCACTAATCTCTTTTCATCGACGTCATGCCAAATAAACTCCACCTTAACAAAGATTATATTATACCATGCTCTATCATTTGTCAATGATGAAAAATCTTCAACGGAAAAATGATCAGACATATCCTATTAACTGTTTAATGTTAGTTAACTAAAAAAATAAAAACTCCAGAAACTTAAATTTAAACTAAAACATGATTAAAATTAAACAACAACAAATTTAAATTTAAAGTAATACATAATTAAAACTTACATAATTAAGATTCAAACTAATTCGAGAAAAAAAAACTACAGGAAATGTAAAAGTTGTTCTAAGGTTCCCAAACCATTTCTTCATCCAATGGTGGTTCGTAAACCGCCCCAGGGTCAGTTTCGTACCCTTCAGCCCAGCTCGGTAGTTCTTGTGTTTGACTGTGGTTTTCCACATAAGGGGGGTTTGAAGGTGGATGATGCATAGGCAGTATAGGAGTGTTTGCCATCGGACGATGATGCCCCTCCTCAATTTGTAGTCCACCAAATTGTAGTTGAGCGAATGTATAGTCATACGCCCAATTCAACTCTTCCTCCGTCCAACCAAATGGATCATCGTGTTCAAGGTTTGTCACCGGATGAGGGTTTGCCAACGGAGGTGGGTTTGACACCGGAGGTGGGTTTGACACCAGAGGTGGGTTTGTTGATCCTTGTGGTTCAATGGGAATTGGATAACCACCACCCATACCTCTCAATTGATATTTGTTTGGAGTGATTTATAAACTGAAAAATACAATTTTGATTGTATATAAAGATCAATTTTAAAGCAAATAAAAATAGTTTGATTAAATATAAAAAAAGGATTGTGTAAACTTAAACATACAATTTTTATTGGATATAAAGATCAATTTTCTTACCATGTTAAAAATTAACATCAAAGTAAACTGAAACACAAGGATTGTGTAAACTTAAAAACAATTTTTTTTATTGTAACATTTTTAACATCAAAGTTAAGTCAAATGTTTATTGGATTTATATTTTTTCGATTCCGCGATTTTGATGACAGCCATCAGACAACTGTTCCTCGTTAGTAGTCCTTTTCGATTCCGCGATTTTGATAACAGTTGAGAATGACCTTTTGATACTAACAGTTAACGCTCTTTGTGATACTATTTGAAACAGATTGTTGGGTCTTAGAATGACCTTTTGTTCATTCTATTATGCTGATTGCTGATTGGTAATGGCATGGTTATATTGGGTAACAGTTGACATTTTCTAGGTATTATTTGTTCTTATTTTTCGGCAAATGTTGGGATTGCTTGGTTGATGTGTGTTGCTCTTGGAATGGGTTTAAAAAATGAAGATCAAAGAAGGCAGTTAAACAATACATCTGGATTCAACAACAAAAACTAATTAATAAAAAAAAACAAAGAGGCAGTTAAACAATACAGATCCAAAAACCACAATTATTTCAACATTTACAACCTTCTAAAGTTAAAAGCCACAGTTAAAAATTAAAAAATAATGTTGTGTTCATTGGGTTTTAACTTAGGTTAAACTGTGTTGGGATTTCTTTAGTTAATATTTGTGGTCGTCAGTGACATCATCAAATGATAAAAGGTTTATAACTTTTGATCTTGATTTTTTTTAATGTCTGAATTCATCAGTCACAACTTTAGGGTGCAATTGTTTACGAAGTTTAGAAAGTAATCAGTAATCTGCACTTGAAGATTAATTACAATATTAGAACTTATAATATTTCGTTTTAACCTATATAGGATCATTTGATATGATGTTGTGAGGGTTTTTTCATATTATAGTTTGCATAAATGGGGAATTGCAAACATGGAAAACATAACAAACAAAATTACGGTGCCAAAATTAGAGAAAGGCGATAAACATAAACAGGTATGTATAGCAATTCAAACTTTGAATGTGAAAAGAATTTGAAAGGGCTATGGATGAGGAATTTAACCATAGGAATTGATGGAACTTAGGACTGGGTAAAATGTTAAATTGACTTTTTGAAAGGGTCCATACTTGAGTTTGCTGGGTAGACAACTCTTATGCATGTTTCATTATATTTTTTTCTTAAACAAGACATTGATTTAATTTATTTCACATAGGCAAAATAATTAACGAAAAGGACTTCAAAGAATACATATGCATTCAATTTTTTTGGAAATCATCCCTTCTTTTTTTAATTAGAATGACCATAAAAAAAAAAAAACAAAACAAAAGACAAACAAAATGATCATGTGCAAGGTCTTTTATTTGCCCAACACCATTTTCACCAACACCATTTAAGTTGGTGGTAACTATTGTCAAACTTTTATACCGACACAATTTTCAAATAACTATTCACTCTACATAAATATAACATCATGTTTAGTTCAAATAACTATTCGCTCTACATAAATATATCATTTTGTTTAGTTCAAATTTAGGCCGCCATTTTTGAAGTAAAATGCTTTAGAAAAGGAAAAGAAACTAATTAAATAAAAAACAAAGAGGCAGGATTTTAACCCTTTCAATTAAATAAAAAACAAAGAGGCAGTTAAATAAAAAACAAAGAGGCAGTTAAACAATACATCTGGATTTTAACCCTTTCAATTAAATAAAAAACAAAGAGGCAGTTAAACAATACATCTGGATTCAACAACAAAAACTAATTAATAAAAAAAAACAAAGAGGCAGTTAAACAATACAGATCCAAAAACCACAGTTATTTCAACATTTACAACCTTCTAAAGTTAAAAGCCACAGTTAAAAGTTACAAAAAAAACCAAGAAATTTAGAAGAACTTACAACAATGCAAGAGGCAGAATTTTGTTACAGACGACAAAAAATGTGAAACCTTGATGTGAGAGCCGAGAAACAACGCAAGATCCAGATGCAAAGAGTCAATATATTCTGAAATCGAAGTAAAATAGAAGTTGTTAGGTTGATGTTTTGAAGATTTAATTGATGCAAGATTTAAAAGTAGGATTTAGTTCAACTGAGATAAACTTACAATTTGAAAGTTTAATTCCTCTCAGTTGAGTGTTTGTAGAGTGTTGAGCTTGATGAAGTATTTGTAGAGACTGAAGCAAGCATGCTCTCTTTCAGACAACAGTAGATGTAAAAGCAGTAAGTCAGTTGAGTGTAGTTGAGGGTTTGTAGAGTGTTGAGCTTGATGAAGTACTTATAGAGACTGAAGCAAGCAAGAGACAACAGTAAACTCTGTTCTTTACAGCTGTAGATGTAAAGAAGTACACGGTAAGTAGTAAAAAAAACAAAAAGGACAAAAGTCAAACAAAATATCCTGACATTACTTGGTTTCTGAAAAAGTTGAGATATATTAAAAGATATTATTCTAACTAAAGACTTATTAAGAATATCAAAAAAGTCTTTGGATTATAACTTGAAGTTGGATTCTAACTAAACCATTTGGTATTTGAAAGGGGTAATACTTCCAGCTATACTCCACGGCTGAAATTTCATAGTTAAAATATTATATAGGTTAATCTTATTGTGCTTTTGCATATTCAGAGCAACACCTTTAGAGATTGTAGATCGCTTCTCTTCAACAACAGCATTTTTTCCATTGATCGTGATCGGTGAAGCCTGAACATTAAACAATACAATGTCACATTCAACTAAATAAACAAAATCATGTTGTTAACTTGTCACATGTATTATGAACTAAAAAGATTTAACAGAGACCGTACATCCATAGTAGTGGTTATGCTCATAGAACCATCTTCCTCAGTCCGTAAACCATGTTTCTTGGAGATACAGTCGTTTGTGCTTTCGTGTGCCTGCAAAAACACAACAAAAAAGCAATAATCTTTCAGAGATAAAAACATTGTAAAACTGAAAAAAAAAAAATAGGCAGGTTGGATAAAGGGTCAAAAGTAAAACCAGTAATCCTTAAGATCAAAACAATCTGGATCGAGGGTTTTATGGAATAAGCAAATAAGTCAAAGCATTTCCTTTTTCAGTAACATGTATTCTTTATTGTATTCCCTTTTGACACATTAAAAAAAACACTATAACCCATTCAGGGCAATTGGGACTAATCTTTAGATAAAAAAGCAATGCATTTTAAGATTAAAAAAAACATGGTCAATTTGAAAAAATGAATAAATAAAAAATTGGCAGGTTTAATAACGGGTCAAAACCAGTAATTCTCCAGGTCAAAACAATCTGGATCGGTCGTAACTAATGCAATAAGCAAATAAGTCAACTCATTTCCTTTTCTGGTAAACATATTTTCTACATTAAATTCCCTTTGACCTATTAAAAAAGAATATAACCCACAAGGAACTTTTAAATAAATAAGCAATTATATTTAAAAATAAAAAAAAGGCAGGTTGGATAGCGGGTCAAAACAAACTGAATAGGTTGGTTTCATGTAATAAACACGGTAAAATGTTTCTCAACCAAATTCCCTTTGACCCGTTAAACAAGAATATAACACGTTTTGGATGAAGGGTCAAATTATTTGGCAATAAGAAAGAAAGATCAACCTTCTAGCAAGCAGAGCAAAGTCGTCTTCTTCTTCTTCCTCGTCTTCTTCTTGAGGTTTCTTCTTTGAGTCTGGAGTCACAGGGGGAGAGACTGCCGCAATACTTGATTTCAATTTTTCTTCATCTTCTTCAGTAGGAGGTTTAATTTGAGAGTTTGGCATATTATTATTATTATCAGGAGGAGGTGGGGCAATGGAGCTTGTAATTTGAAGAGGAACTGGAGAACCGGAAGCAAAAGCGTCATGTTTTGCAAGAACAGCTTGCAGCTGGTCATTTAACTCGATACCCTGTCCGAGAAGTTCCTCATCACTACACACAATCAAAAAATCATCAAAAGCAAGTACACACACTTCATAGTTTGTTGTTGGTGTTTATAACCAAAATGTTTAGTGGTTTACAGTTTACACACCTTGTGGAAGCTAACATTTGCATCAATTTCTTCTGATTCGATCGACACCGGACCACGACATCAACAATGACTTCATCTTTTACCGCCTATTAATCAAGTATTCAAACAAAAAAAAACATGAGTCACATGTTATTATATTTTATAAGCCAGGATACAAAATTGCAAATTGCAAAAAAATTACAAAATTGCAACAGCCGGTTCCACTTCAGATTCCTCTGTCAATACAGCAACTTGCTCGGGAATATTATTCTCCGGCACCGGAACAACCTCGGACAGTGAAACTCATTTCATTTCAAAAAATTAATACGGAATAAACCAATACAAGTTCCAATATAATGACTAACATCAGTTCATCAAATGTGTCACCTTGCTCGGGAGTTGCGGAAGCCACCACATCCTCAGTAGGAGCATGGTTTTCGTCATGATGGTTGTCAATGTTCATGTAGCGAAACATGTCATTCAACACAAAGTAGCCTTTGTCTTGAGGTGCGAGGAACAAAGATTGTGTGAACTGCTGCTGAATATTATCCATTCCAGTCATGTATCCAGTTACCAGAACGCTGACTCCACCGTTTAGGGATTCTTGAGCATCAACGGATTTGATCTCAGCCTTGAAGTCACCATAGTTAAGTGACAAGATTTTAGCATTGATTGCCTGCATGCCAGTACAAACTTTAAAAATAAAAAAACAGATACCACTGTCACATGTATTATGAACTAAAAAGAGTTAACAGAGACCGTACATCCATAGTAGTGGTTATGCTCATAGAACCATCTTCCTCAGGCCGACCAAGTTTACTGATATCCTGATAAAAACGATGAACCAGCCCAGGTGACTGGTGCAGTATATGATAATACTGCTGAATAAAAGCATTCCCAACCTGTTTGTCGCCAACAATTTAATAACATTAAATCAAATTCATTCACCTATAAACAATGCAATCAAATTCATTCACCTATAAATATTAATAAATAATTTAAACATGTTTACCGATTTTGCACCGTCCATTGCCACCTTGGGAGCCGCCACGTTTACCAAATTTGCCAAATCAGCACCTGAAAATACGATAAACAGATCGTAAACTGAACTGACATAAAGAATTATGTAAATATAAACTGTTGCTGACCTTGAACAACATCAACCTTTCGAGTAACCTTCGACTTCTGGCTTTTTAACCGTTCACCGCCTGCATTCTCGATCAGCTCTCCCTAACACCACTATCAATTGTTCTCTTACAACCGAACAGCACGTCCCCACAGACGCTATTTGCGGGCATATCCGCCATTGTTCTCTTACAACCGAAAGAAACTCATATCTTGATAACATTCGCAGACATATCTTGATCCTCAGACGCAAATCCTGAACCAAAATAAACAAATACTTTATAAAGTTTCACACTTGCACAATCGAATCGAATTCTTGAAACCGTTTAACCGAACTTACTCTTGAGATTAGCAAACAGATTCTCGTTAACGAATCTTGACGTCTCCGGTCCACCATGTCCCTCATAGATAACATTCAAATAAATATAAATATTAATAAAAAAATTAAATAACATTCAAATAATTTTTTCAAAGTCACACGAATTGTTTTTTAATTTTTTTTTTTTTGTGTAATATTGTATTATATTTCATTCCAAATTTGCAAATTACAAACAAGTGGCAGGTAAACGGGCAACAAGCTGCGCCGCAATCCCCTTTTGAATTGCAAAACCAATCCTACTAAAGACGAAACGACCCTTAAAGGTTGAGAGATTACTATTCACAACCTGTTGGACCCTGTTTAGAAATTCCACAGCCTCTGGGGCTAGGGAACCAATTGAACTATAAATTTTCCTTTAACTCATGTTAAATAACATATTTTTGAAAAGAAATTATTTTATCCAAAAAGATTAGGAGTGAGAAAAAATTAGTTTAAAAAAAACCCATTTTGATAAATAATTTTCAAAGTACCCATTTAGGTAAATAATTTTTCCAACTACACCATTTTAGGAAAAAACTCAGCACCAATGCCCCAAACCCAAAACAGATACGTAATTTTAAATAATTTATTGGCGCCCTTATACATTCCCATGATCTCGTAACCGACTCTTGTGGACCCAGTTGACCAGACTCTTACCGATTTTGCACCGTCCATTGCCACCTTGAGAGCCGCCACGTTTACCAAATTTGCCAAATCAGCACCTGAAAATACGATAAACAGATCGTAAACTGAACTGACATAAAGAATTATGTAAATATAAACTGTTGCTTACCTTGAACAACATCAACCTTTCGAGTAATGTATTGTACTTACATTTTGAATTTCGGTAACCTTCGGCTTCTGGCTTTTTAACCGTTCACCGCCTGCATTCACCGTTGCACTAAACTAAACCATGGGGCTAATTGTACCCAATAGATAGTGTGGAACTCCTACAAATACATAAAACGAATAACAATTCATTAATACAACAATCAAACCTTTCTGATCATGAATCACTACAATATTTGAATGTCTTTTCAACCACAGAATAGTTAAATCATTTCTAAACCTAACCACAAGATCTTTTATGCATGTCTTTTCAACAACTAAACCAGTAACCCTAGTTTGGACTTATCCAACTAAAAAACATTTTTAATGAACTCCCTAACAATCACAGACAAAATATCCAAACCAGTAACCAAAAAATTTAAACCACAGTAAAAAAAAATAAACCCTCGTTAATAAACAAAAAAAAATAAACCCTCGTTAACCACAGTCAAATTCTATAAATTTAAACAAAAAATCAATAAATCTTGTAAATAAACCCTAGACTTGTAAATAAAACCGAGAAATCTACTTACAAAGAACAGATCTACTACAAATAAACCATAGATCTTGCCAGATCTTCCACCCACAAGCACCATCGTTGACGAACCCACAACCAAAAGGAAGATCTGAAACATTACCCATTGAAGATTCAAATAACAAAAAAATAAATAAATAAATAAGATATGGTAACAAGAAAGGTACCCTACAGTCAAACCAGTAGATCTGGTGTCGGATCTACTGAAATAGTGTCGGATCTACTGAGATAGTGTCGGATCTTGAAGCCACCGGGAAAAAAGCCATAGAAATCGATGTTGTGTCGGATCTGGTGTCGTCAACGATGGAGGAGCCGTGGAGGAGCGGTGGAGGAGCGGTGGATGAAATGAAGGTTAGGGTTAGGGTTTGTAGAGAAAGGTGGAGTGTCTGGATGGATGAAACGAATTTTGTGGTTAGATAGAGTGAATGAAACATTATATTGGATCCATCAAACTAAAAACGGGTCAAGTTAACCCGGCTAAGATCCGCGTGGGTATCAGGTGTTGAAAACAAGTTTTCAACACTTTGTGCTTAACAGGTTTGTACAATGGGCTTTAAATACTTGTAAAGTGGCAAAAGATCATTCTATCCTTCCTATATGCTTTATAAAGTAGTATAGATATGTATATATGTATAAACATTCATTAGTGATGTCCATTGATTGGCCTATGTGGCAAAATAAATTGTCTTTCAAAGCAATGACAGATGTAGTCTATGACTCTCTGCCCAAGGGTGAAGAATTATGTTCAAACCTTAAAGTCCCTGATCAAATAAGATTGCGACTTATATATTTAAATGCCCTTGTGGCGAGGCCTTATGTGCCATATCTTATAAGTCCTTTGCGACAAGGCCTTCGTGCCATATGGCTATTAATGTCCTTCGTGACAAGCCTATGTACTATATTTATATGTCTTTCCTGATGAAATTTCGATTCATATTTTCAAAAGGTCCTTATGGCGAGCCTTCGAGCTGTCCAAAATCGACAATATGACAAAGACAGTTGTGATATTTTTGATCCCCTGTCAAAAAGGTAGTGGACTCTGTGCAAACCTTAAATGCCGTTGATGGTCCTTTGTGACCGAGGCTAAATGTAATGGATATACAATCTAATGACATTCATTAGGAATGTTCATAACCTATTAGCCTGTATGGTTTAATGACACCATGGCTAATGTATGTTAGGTCGTCAGGATGATGACTCGCTATTGTAATGCAACTAACCAAGTGTTTAATTGGATTTTTTTATACCAAGCTTCGAGAAGGGCAAACTCGAAACAGGCAAAAAGCAGTCGCGATACCAATGGTGCGACAAATGCTAAATGATGCAACAAATGTGAACCTCAATGACTATGGAGTTATTCTCAGAGTTGTGATTGACGCAGCTGTTAGAAAAGCTGTGAGAAAGGTCATGAAAAGGTTCAAAGAACCGAATGCTACTTGCTCTAAATCACATTCCTCTGCTCATGAGAAGAGCTTTATTCATACTTTGAATGCAAAGAATAAACCAAATAAGATGATATATAGCAAGGAACCTCGTTCCTCTAAAGGATGTACTTAAAAGTACTTTGTCTCTTATAAGCCAAGAGACTTCAATGGCGAAAAGGGAGCCATTGATTGCATGAAATAGATGGATGAAATGGAAACCATTGTGTATATCAGCGTTTGTGTTGAGAAAGAGATTGTGAAGTAAGTATCATAGTCATTTAAGGGCGATGCCCTTAGTTGGTGGAAGACAATAATAAAGTCACAGTAAAGATACTCTTATACAATATGGGATGGTCCAAGTTTATAGACCTTATCAAAAAAACCTATTGTCCGCGAGACGAATGGAAAAGGTGGAATCAGAATTTTCTGACTCCCACCATAAAAGTTCTAGACTGTTGACAGTATGTTACATACTTTAATTCATTGTCTGGGATAGTGCCCTATTCGGTTAACCCAGAATCTAAGCATAATGCACTATATATTGGTGGTTTAGCATCGGAAATAAGATGGCATACTAAGGCTTCAAAGCCTGCTTCTTATAAGTCCACTATGGATCTATCTCAGCCACTCACATTAGATGGGTTAGGAAGTGAATCAGTCAAAGCTGAGACTGACGGAAAAAGGAAAAGGGGGAAGGATAACTCCCAGAAATCTAAGAGGAAGGACTAGCCAGGATTAATTAGAATCAACAAAAGTCCAATAAGAAACCTGTATGCAAGACCTGCAACAAAAGGAACTGGGACAGTGTTTAATAGACTGAAGGTCAAAGCAGTGTGGCATCTGTAGTTCCCTGAATGTAGAAACATAAGAATGCAGTCTGCTTCGGCTATGGCAAGAGAGGCCACATCAAAACTAACTGCCCTAAAACTATCAAAGATGGTATAGCTAAGTATAGAGAAACTAGGAATGGAGACGCTTAAACCCTCCTGATGAATTGCCAGAGGCAGTTCGTATTAATAATGGCACCAGGCACATCCCTTATCGTGATATTACTACTAAGAAATTATATTTCGATTCAGGTGCTACAAAGTCTTTCATAGATCATATGCTTAGCAAACTTTTAAGATTTTTCCCATAAGAACTCCATATATCTTTTTTAAGTATAAGGTAAAAATTACTGACGAAAATCATAGGAACCACTTCTTCTATTCTTGTCGGAAATCTTCATTCATAAATCTAAAGTACTCTTTCTCCAAATAGAGTACGATAGTATATGTTATTTTATTTTGTTATCTCATTGATTTCTATCAACTGCGAATGCCAGACTATGCTTGATAAAAGCGCTATATGAGGATTGGCGTATCCTAGTGTGTCCCATAGATTGCTTCCATGCCTTATCAGTATGGAGGTTTAATACATGGAACCACTGAGATATCCCAATGGTTATATTGTATTAAAGTCAGCTAATGGTATTCAAAGAAGATATCCAATATAGAAATGTCCAAGTAAGCGTGACTAAATAAGGCATCCATGTGTTCGTAAAGAAAATGTGTCATTTATATGACACGGGTATCGATAGATGAACTAAAGCCTGAGATTTAGAATATCTCTGTCACCTCTGTGTATCTTGATTTGTCTTCTCCCAAGAACTACCCTGTTTACCTCCTGAGAGACAAGCAGAGTTAAGATTAACATCTCGCTTAGAGCTGCATCTATTGTAAAAGCTCCATATCGGTTAGTACCAACGGAAATGAATAACTAAGAGTCAATCAGATAAGCTTTTAGAGAAGATTTCATAAAGCCTAGCTCATCATTCTTAGAGCTCCAGTATTATTATTTAAGAAAGACGGTTCAATGCGCTTATGCATTGATTACTACAACCCTAACTAGGTAACGATTAAGAGTTACTATCAGTTGCCCAGGATCGTCGAATTATTCGACTAACCATGAGGTTAGCTATTCTTTAAAGATTGGTTTAAGCAGTAGTTGGAATGACTACCTCGCCTTAAATAAGCTCGACTATAACTAATAATTAGTTTATAAGCATCAAAGTTGCTCCTTTGGAGACCTTGTATAGAAGGAATGTCAAACGTCCGTTTGATGGACAGAAGTTTGGTATGTCCAATTACCAGGATCTGAAGTTACCCTGGAGACAATGGATAAGATCACACAAATCTGTGATCGTCTGAAAGCTGCTAGTAATCGGCAGAAAATCAATGCTGATGAGAGTCGCGCACCTCTTGAGTTCTCAATAAGGAACAAGATTCAACAGAAAGTACCACCTTAGAAAGGTGTACTGCATTTTGATGTAACGGACAAGTTAAACTCTAAATATATAGGACCATTCAAGAAAAATCGAATATATCAAGATCGGTAGCCTATAAGCTAAAACTTACCTAACGAACTTGATGGTATTCAAAGTGTGTTCCACACTAGTGATTTAAGGATATGTCTAGCCGATAAGTCAATAGCATTGTCACATAATGATGTGCAAATTAATGAAAACTTATGGGTTGTTGAGAGACCAGTATCGATTAAGGATCGACAGGTTAAGAAGCTCCAAAAGAAAGCATGTACCTATTGTATAGGTCAATTTGGATGCCGTAGAAGCCCCTAATATACCGCGGAGGTTAAGTCCATTATACGACAGAAAGTACTTCCATCTTTTTGAGCAAATCTTGAGGTCGAGATTTCTTTTAAGGGGGTGAGGATGTAACACCTCATAAAATCACGTCCAATAATGTGTTAACACGTGTACTAAACCCTAATGAAGTCAAACGTTGACTTCAAAGATCAAATTTAGCGAAAAATCAAAAACTTTGAATGTAGAAGGACTAAAAGTTTTAACATGCTTAAACTAAGCCTCTGAATAACAATACACAGTATTCATAATTATAATTAAGCCACTCGTTGGTCGAGAGGAGCCGTTTGCATAATTATTTGAAAGATTTCGCGTCGAAGGGTTAAAAGCGTCAACATGTTAATTCTTACCTCTGAGTTACCTTTTAACAAACTGAGAGCTTCATGATAATTGATTACACTCTCGGGAATGCCTAATATTGGCCATTTAAGGCTTTTACGCCAATAAGTGAAATGACGCGTAAGTTTGCAAGTTAAAGGGGTTAAAAGCATCAACATGTTTAATTATACCTCTGAGTGACCTTTTAATGAACCCAAAGCATCGTGATGTTTGATAATACTCTTGAGAATGCTTAATATGGATAACATAGGGCTTTGATGCAATAAAATGATAACGCGTGCAAATTTGCTCGTTAGAGGGACCAAAAGCGTCAACTTTTAAAACTACACCTTTGGGTGACCATTTAAGCAAACAGGAGCGTCGTAATATTTAAGCATATGCTCGGGAATACTCCATATGGGCTACAAAAGGCTTAGATATTGTTAAACGATATTACACGTTGCTTCGTGCGACAAAGGGACTAAAAGCAATGACTAGCGAAACTACGCCTTTGAGAGGCCTTTTGAACAAACCGGAAACTCCGTATTACTCAGTCGCACTCCTGAGTATACCTAAGGTTGACCGTTAGAGGTTTTGAACCTTGTATTAACATGTTATGATGGATTAGAAACTTTCGTGCCAAAAATGCCAAATACGAAAGTTTAAGAGATAATAAAATGTGAAGGGACTATCTTGACAAACCTTTAAAAGTTGTTGCTGAACTTAAATAAACCTGATATGAAAAATTTAAGGACCTGATGTGTCGTTTATGGCAGTTTATGGCACAAATATATAAGACAGGGACTAAAACTGCCAAACTTCAAGCCGGACCTCTGTCGCGGGCCGCGACCACCAGGGTTGAGGCCTACGCGGGCCGCGAGCACGCAGAACAGCAGCAAACAGATTCTGTTTTAATGGTTTTGATTGTTTCTTGTTTTCCACTCTCAGCAAAACCTTTTTTAACAAACCTTGGACTTGTTATACTGATTTATTAGCTGGTTTTACACTTGTTTTAATCCTAGAACTCCCTAGGACACTTGTTGATCATCCAAGCATCCTCTAAACGCTATAAAAAGGGGTGTTGATTTCATTTCAAAATCACATTTTCTTCTCATTCTTGCTATCTCTCTCAAATCTGGAGGATCCTGAACATTTTGGAACCTCTTTTAAGTTCTATTCAGTCCATAGGACCTTATGTAAGTGTCCATTCATGACTAGTTTATTTTATTTGGCTTAAAAAGCCGAAGAGTCAAGCGTTACGATAAACACTTTGACTTTTAGCTAGACCATAAACGGTCAAGCCATTGTTCGCAACGAACATGGCTACGTGATCGTAATTAGGTAGGTGTTAAACCCTCAAAAGGGCACCTCCTA
Organism: Helianthus tuberosus; assembly: GCA_030545235.1. Classification (NCBI taxonomy): domain Eukaryota; kingdom Viridiplantae; phylum Streptophyta; class Magnoliopsida; order Asterales; family Asteraceae; genus Helianthus; species Helianthus tuberosus. The sequence goes on from JARYGA010040711.1 coordinate 21,789, forward strand.
AAAATCACATTTGCTTGGTCAATTGACGAGTCAACGTAATATTGTTTTAAAAGGTCAACGGGTCAGTTTTCGAAATAATTGCGATATGAGTTTAGAAATGTTCTAAAATATGTTTTATCACTTAAACAACTTGGTAATAATTATTAGAACATGTGTAAACATGTTCGGCTCGTCAATTCCAGATTTAGGGTCGGTTCGCAACCGAAAGTCGCGAAGTTTGACTTCTGCGTTGACTTTCGATTATGAACCGAATTAGATTAGTTTGCTACTGATTTTAGGTTTTGTTATGATCGTAATTTAATGTAGCATAACCCTATAGGGTTATATTACACGATCATATTAGAAATCTGATTTTTTGCACATGTTTCGTTATTATGCTTAACTTTGACTATTATGCCCTTATAATGTAAAAACGAGATTTTTGGATATAAGAGTATACCAATAGATTTGTAACTGATATATAAGCATGTCAAATTAAGTTGACGTCATTTTCTGGTCTCAAACTAAAGTTATGCACGATATCGTAAAACTTAACTTTTTTTAATTAAATTACGCTTTTGTGCATAAATCATGTTTAAACCCAAATTTTGGCACCAAACTCATTACCTACTGTTATGATATAATTTTTAGGGGTTTTTGGAATGTTGGGTCAGATTATATACTGACCATAACTAGGAGTTCTTGTATAAATTTGATAATTGACGATAATGCCCTTTTGTTAATAAAATGAGATTTACATATGGTTAACATGCCAAACCTTTTTCCCACTGATTTTATATGAAAAATAAAATATTTTAAACATTCAAGGCTGATCAAAATCTTAGAATTTCAAAAACATCGCAAATATCGTCAATTGGCAACTTTTACGCTAATTAGGTGCATAGTATGGTTTAAAACCATATTTAGCACCCAGGACTTGTTACCAACTAAATTTATAAATAATTTTTAATACTTTTACAGTAGGTATAAGTCATGAACTCAGACTTCCAATTTTGTCCTTAAAACATATGTGAAATGACCAAAATGCCCCTACGGTGTATAGTTTGGTCATAAATGGTAAACCACACATATGTATGATATCCTACTATTATAACATCATAAAATAAATATTTTTACAGAATGTTTTAGACCAGAACATCAGTTTACTTTAAAACCTCTTTTATAAACCTTAAAATGACCAAAATGCCCTTCCGGGACTTAATTTGGTTTAAAAATCTTTTTGGGCATATATTGATCCCAAGACAAGTTATACAATGGGTTCTTCCCAGTGGCTTGGATTAACGACCTCCATCAAGCTAAAGCTTCACCTTTAAATGATTGTGAAACATACTTCATAATATCATGTTCTGCACAACCACTGATATCAACTAAAGTATCCATCTCATCGAGCCAGGTCATACAAAAGTCCCTTGGCTTACGAGAGACAAAGAATTTGTAAGAATAGGTTTTGACACATGGCTCCTGATTCAGCATAATTTGTTCGGATGGGATACTTTTCTGATTAGAAGAATGATGAGAATCGTCCTTATGAGATGTATGTGTTTTGGAAGGTGGTTTTGTATGAGGTGCAGACTGGGTCCTAGTGCGAGTACCACTTGATTCTTTAAATTGTCTGTCAGCGGCTCGAGTGACAGCATTATCTATTAATGCTTATAGGTCTGCACCAGCTACATTAATCCTGGTGTTATCATTTCTCTCCCTTGGGTGACTATTAACCTCTTGAGATTCAGCCATGTAGCTTGATCGCTATATAAAAATGATGACAACAATTTTTATTCAGAAGTCTATTATAGAATCATCATTTTTGATGATTCATTAACCATGGTAATTATAAACCATAATGGTTAATTTGGTAATTTAATTTATTTAAAAAAAAATTATAATTTATCCCAGTTTTAAACTATTATGGGTGTTAAGGTGGCACACAAAGGCCTAGTCACAAGGACAGTTTTAATTTATAAGCCATGATTTTATAGGATCGTGGCATTTAGGTTTGAACGTAGTTCATCACCTTTCTTGACAGGGAGTCATAGACTACAACTGCCATTTGTCTTACTGGTCAATGATTATGGCCCGTAGGCACTTCATCACTAATGGATGTTTAAATCATTAGGTAAGAATAAGGAATTGGAAAAATCCAATACTAGGATGACAAGTGTGATTTTATTGTATCACTATTGTCAGGAGTGCTAACATGTTTTCAGATGTTAACAAAGATTTATTTTCTTAAAAAGGATTTACCATCATGGCCATGTCTTAAAATGACATATAGGCTAGGTTTTAACTTTAAGATTTTATTTAATGGCGGATCAATTATACATTGGAATACTATTTTAATTTACTTCATATAGTATATGCATATATTTAATGACAAATAAAAATTTTTAAAATGCAACATTCCATAAATTGAAAGAAGTACATAGCTGCCCTAAACGGGACTTTAAATAAACAACTTGTCCACACAGAGACTAAAATAACAAATACAAGTCCTCGCAGGGACCAAATACATAAATAAAATGTCCACGCAGGGAATTGATTTAAAAAGAAATTACAAAAAAATAAATAAGGATTTTTAATAATCCCTCTTCTTCTTCCCCTTTATAAGGCTTGCCAAACCCTTTAGTAGACCGTGGCGGCTCCTACGCTCCTCGTCTACCCTTTGCTCCACCTCGTGCAACCGCTGGAGGATTTCTTGCTGCTGTGGTGGTTGAATTTGTGGCGGCTGCTGCTGCTATGGTTGAGGAGGTGGTGGGTATTGATTCCCATATGCTGGGTACCCAGTCGGGTACGTAGCTGGAAAGGGTCCAGGGTAGAGAGCATTGTAGTTGGCTGCCTCGACATACGGGTCAACGGCAAGGGCATTATTGTAATTGTAACCCGAGTAAGCTTGATGCTCAAATGGGTTATACCATGCTGCACCTGGGTATTATGGAATTGGGTTTTTATAACCCATGGGCGGTAGTGCTGGTGCGACTGGTGCAGAGTCGACTTCAGAAACTGGGTTTGAAGGCCCACCCATTTGCGGGTCTTATTTAAGTTGTAACTTTGACCGGTTAGTTTTAAGTCGTAACTTTGACCGGTTAGTTTTAAATAACCTATTAGATTCCTAACGGGTCTTATTTAAGTTGTAACTTTAACCGGTTAGTTTTAAAGGAAAGTTTACGGTACAAAACGCAAGATTAAGTAGTGACCGGAAGAGAATGTGATTTAGACATAACAAGTATGAAGACTTGAATAAAATGGGTAAACTAAATACATTCTGGATTTTGAAGTAAAAATGAAAAGGTTTGACCCGTTTCGGTTAATTTATGCAAACTAGTTACATAAACCGTACCGAACGCGTGTATGCATAACGGGTAACCGAATGAGACATATACAAGTTCCAATAGTCATCATTCTTAAAATATGTTGTGATATCAGTATGATATCTTCCATTATACCCAAATCGAATTTAAAACCAATTTAAGCCCCGTTAGGGTATTTTGGTCATTTTAAAATTTATAAAAGAGGTTAAATAGCAAACAGAGGTTCTGGTCTAAAATATACAGTAAAAATATTAATTTTGTCAAGTTACATCAGTAAGATATCATACATATGTGAGGTTTATCATTCATGGCCAAACTATGCACCGTAGGGTCATTTTGGTCATTTCACATATGCTTTTAAGGTCAAATTTGGAAATCAGTAGGTAACAAGTCTTAGGTGCTAAATATGGTTTTAAACCATAATATGCGCCTATTTCACATAAAAGTCGGTATATGACGATTTTTGAGATGTTTAAAGAAATCTGAGATTTTGATCAGCCTTAACTGTTTAAAATATTTTATTTAATATATACGATTAGTAGGAAAAGGTTCAACGTGTAAATGATGTGTGAAACTCATTTTATTAGTGAAAAGGGCATTATCGTCAATTACCGAGTCCATGCAGGAACTCTATGTTATGGTCAATATAAAATTTGACAAAAATTTCCCAAAATCCCTAAATATCATATCATAATAGTGGCTAGCAAGTTTGGTGCCAAAAATTGGGTTTAAATATGATTTATGCCAAAAATGCAATTTAATTAACAAAAGTTTTTGTTTTACGATATCTTGCATAACTTTTATTTTAGACCATAAACTGATGTCAAATTTTTGTGACATACTTATATATCAGTAATAAAACTTTTGCCCTCTCACATTTTCAAAATCTCGTTTTAATGACAAAAGAGCATAATGGTCAATTTTAAGCAAATAACGGAACACGCATGAAATCTCTGATTTCTAAGGGACCATGTAGTATAACCTCAGAGGGGTATACTAACATATAATATGGTCAGAAAAGAACCCTAAGGCATAACTAAATTAAGCTAATTCGGATCAGAACTGAAAGTTAAAGAAAAAGTCTACTTTTGCGACTTTCGGTTGCGAACCGAGCCTAATACTTAGAACAGTCGGGTTGAACATGCCTAAACATGTTCTTATATTATTTACCAAGTTATTTAAGTGATAAAACGTATTTTATAACTTCCACATTATTAATTATGAATTATTTTATAAAAAGTGACTCGTTTGACTTTTCTGTTAAGCACTTTGACCCGACAATTGACTGAGATAACGTGATAATTAGAAGGTGCACTTTTAAGGGTTTAACACCTACCTAATTACCAACACATATGTTGGATCGTTCGGTGACCCTAATGAGTCAATCTGAGTAGTTCATCATCAAATACAAAGGCGGAATCAATGTAAAAGATGTCAACACAGCTTGTTCCTTTCTAATCTTTATCTATTACTGATTTCCTGAGCTTTTACAAGTTCAAATCTGACAAAAATCCAGCAGCACCTCAGCTCTCACACACTTAATTCCGTATGAAATGAACATGCACAACCCCTATATATAGATGATGTAATTTCGTTTGAATGTGGCATGACCTGTTCAAATGAAATTAAACTTGCTAATTTCGTTTGAACTGGCTTATGTCTCCTTCAAACGAAATTACCCACTAAAACATGAACAAACCCTAATTTGATCCCTGTTGTGCACTCGTTTATCCTATCTAGACATAAGACACGATTAAGACGAAGTTAACAGACAGTAGATGCACCAACAGACTCCCCCTTTGATGTTGACGAAGTCTTCAACGTCGAGTCTTTAGTCTTAGTCTCTTTCCAAATTGTCTTGACATTGTAAAAGCTTCCTTCAATCTTTATCTTCAAACTCTAATCTACAATCTCCCCTTTTGAATGTTGATCCAGAATTCTGACTCCCCCTTTCGCAGACTCCCCCTCTCGATAAGCTAGGGCTCGAATTCTGATTCAAACTTTGACATTTTCTTTACCATGGGGAACTTAACTCCTGTTTTCTGCATAATCTCTACCCAAATATAAGATATATGATAATAACAGTTTCAATCCAAAACTTACCATTCAAACTCATTCAATGATCTTGTCAGAATTAGAAATCCACTTAAGTATTCAGGTCCAAATTAATGACCCTGATTACTCAATTAGTCTACCAAGTCCAACTTAATTTCCTTGGTTGATCTGAGACAATTCACACTGAAATTTGTTCAATTTTTTCAAACAATTTTCTGAAATTTACAAGTTTCAAATTAATGAACTTGTTTCAACTTTTCAACTTTCACAAACTTATCATGATAAGCTCTCCTCATTTTCCAGTTCAGAAACTTCCTGCATCTGCTTCAAATTGAATCTGAAGATTAGCTTTCCACTTTGGTTTGTCAAAAATAAAGCAGAAATGTAAAATCTGTTTGGATTTTTTTTAATAAAGTTTCTAAACTAGAAATGAAGTACAGAAATAAAATGCAGTAAATGTAAACTATTTACAAACTTATATTTGGTGAGCGAGTTAGGGAATCATATCAGCTATTCGACAAGTCACAAGTACCGTTAAGCTTTGATTACATACTCAGAATTAAACAATTCACTTAGATTGTCGATATACTGATCCACTTAAATTCTCACACAATTTTCGATCTGTCCAGGATACGGATTAGTTGTTTTAGAGACTTAAACTCATTCATGTGTCCCACCTCTTGAATATACTCTCGTATCCAAATCCCAATATTCAGTCTTACAGGTGAGTATACCACAGATGATATCTGTAAGGGGTTAAATTGTGAAGAACCGTGAGAGCTCAGGTCAGAACTTCCGTTCAGCAGAGAGATGACGGCTTCGACTTTGGTGTGTCCCCTTTAGAGGATCTTTTCTTCAACAGCCATGATTAGCATTTTTCAATGTTTTATCATTTTTTAGCTGAGGGCGGCGCTATGTTTCAAGCAACGCAGAAAGTATTATACGGGGACTAGGTCAGAAATTTCGTTCAGCAGAAGTCCCGGGATAATACCCCAGATATCACTGAGTATAAAGACCTAGTATCTCAGAAAAATGGATCTTTCAAACGAGATTTTAGGGGTTACCTATATATCCAAGTAGTGTTCCCCATGAAATAAGTAAGTAAAGATCTAGGTTTATATCCCGAACAAACCTACTAAATGTGCAAAAACCTATCGGCACATCATCAGCGAGACTGTTTAAGACTTTTTAAACTTTCCATTTCTTTAGCATACCGTAACTGTCAAGCCGATGTACTATCATTTTCCCTTTTTACACAAGCTCTTTTTCATATTTTCTAATGTTTTTGGATTTTGAAAATATCTCATGTTTTTGTATTTTTGAAATTTTTTACTGTTTTTGTATTTTCTGAAAATATTACCCTACTCCCCCTAAATACCAAAACAAGTAAAAAATCGACAAACCATTGCAGATTGCTTCTCAACATCATTATCTACAATAGTACCATCATCAACGCCAATAATCTCTTCCAACACCGATAAAAGCTTCATACCGTTCAATTTTAACAAGTATTGAAAACGAGTTTTGTCAAACGCTTTGGTATGTAAATCAGCTTTTTGTTCGTCAGTGTGGATCTTCTCAATTCGTAACAACTTTATATGAAACCTAAATCAAGTACAAATTAATGTCCTTGATTAAACCTTGTCAAGAATGATGTCGATTCCTGCTCCACACTTACCAACCTGGAAGCTCCGGCAAGTCAGAAATTGATTAGCTGAAATAAGCTGCCCAAGCCTCATCAGACTCGGGTAATTTAACTTCATCTACACACTTTACAACCGACTTTAGAGGCGGAAAATTTTTATCATTCATTTCCAATTTATTTTCCACTTCATCTTTTGTTTCAACTTGTGCAACACCTTTTGAAGAAACATTCTCTTTGGTGAAATCTTCATATGAAATTGGAATATTTTCCTTTGTTATCTCCTTTTTAAGAATCATTTTCGGAACATTCTTCATCTCTTGTGGAGTTGAAGTTTGTTTCTCAGATTTTGGCTTCCATGCTTGTTGAGGCGACGCAACCCGTTTGTAAAGCTTGTCATTTTTAGTTACCACATTTTTAACAGGTTCAGTTTTGATTTTGATGGTGTCATCTTTCAAAACCTTTTGCTCAACAACCAATGGAGCTTTTCCTTTCACATCAACTTTCTTCCTTGGATTCATCACAACTTCAGTCTTAGGCTTCAAGTTGGTACACTTTCGTGCAATACATCCAACTTGATTGCATTTGAAGCATGTTCGGGTGTCAACTACCCGACTTGTGCCTTCAGACTGAGGTTGCGATGCTTTCTTCTCAATGAACTCTTTGTTTGATTTTGAAAAAATCTCAGATTCTTCATCAGAAAGTGAACTTGAACTGTTCACAAACACCTTTTTCTCAGCAAACTTTTTGTTTTGAACATTCTTTTTCTGGTAATTTTTACTACCCTAATAACCACCCGACCATCTGTTTCGATTGTTGTTATAAAAACACGGTGGAACAACAGGTTTCTTGTAGTAAGCTTTATCTTTTTCAAAATTCATTTGCCTCTTTGTCTGATTCAAACCTTCTACTTCAGACAAATCAATTTCAACCAGTTTGAAAACATTTTTCAACTTGTTCACATTAACATTCTCCAGTGGAAACTCAGGATCCGAATACAACTTATCCGATCCCGACATCTTGTACATGACAAGAGTAGGTTCTTCATTTAAGTTGTTTTTGGATTTTGATTTCGCAATGTATTTGTCTAGAAAACACTTTTCATCCTCAACTGAATCACTATCAGACTTCAAAACACTTTCAGCCATGCCTTTTACAATATTAGTTTAAACACTATCATCAGATGAAGAAAATGTAACATCAATTGACTCTGGAAGTTTTATTTCATTTGTTTCATCTTCATCATTAACCAACCCGGATTTTTTCTTTGAATAATTGTTTAAAACTGGTGGTGGAACCTGATGAAACCCAACCCCAGTTCCATCCGAGTAAACATCTTCGCCTGCTTTATTTTTCCCGATGGGTACAATATGTTGCAAAACAAAGCTTGCAGAGTTGTAACTGGTTAATTTCAACTGGATGCGTTCATTTTCAATTTTGGCTTCTTGAAATTGAAGCTTCCACTTAGCAATTTCATCTAGTTGCTGATTGATTAATTCTTCTTTCACTCTAAGAACACCGGTCAGTTGAAGATTTTCCTTGTCTGTCTTACCATTTCTTTCATCACAATCTTTAACCGTTCGTTTTAGCTTCTCAAAATTTTCTGAGATTTGACGATTTTCAAGAATCAATTTTTCATTTTCTTTCCTAATTCTTTCTACGTCATTTTTATCTTTTTCGGTTTTCTCAGTTAATTCTTTTAATTTGTCGTTCGAAGCTTTCAACAATTTAACCCGGTTTAAGATTTGATCTTCAACACTTCTGACTATACTAGTGAAATCTTCAACTTTCTTACCACTGAGGTAAGCAACTGTACTACAAGCCTTGCACTCTTTCATGCAATTTTTGCAGTTGTTCTCAGATTTACCATTCTTACCTGACACATGTGTATCATTTGTACTGACCTTATCTTTGGACTCAGTTCCAGAACCAGAAACTACCTCTAGTTTTTTTGCAGCTAGAACTTTGTCAGCCATCTTCTTCAAGTTTTCAGCGGTGAGTTCTTGTGACGTATCAATAACTCCGTCATCAATCTTTTTTAGCTCCAGTTCTTTTGCTGTCTCTTTTTCTTTTTCTTTCTCAACATCTTCTCCTCCTCCCCACCATTCTATCTGTCTGGCTTCTTCTTCATCAGCAATTTGCTTGGTGAGAACTTTAATATCAACGGTATCTGGATCCACAGCTATATTCCCATTAGGATCAAGATAACATTCTCTATCAGGATCCTATCTTTTTGCCTGTTTAGCTTCTTTGTATATACGATAGATTTTGCTTTTCATGAAATGAGATATTTCCCTCCTGTTCACATACTTCACTTTCTCAGATCTTTTATCTTTAAACGGAACAATCTTTGCTGCTGTGAAAGCATAACCAACTGAGTCTTCCTCCGGCAAAACATCACTCCAATCGTAACCTTCATCGTCATAAAAAACTGCAAGTTCCCTGGATTTCTCTTTGGGTACCTCCTTTATCTGCTTCATCCTAGGAGGTTCTGATTTATTCTGATGATAGATCGCTCTCTTGTAATAATCTTCTCGAAAAGGATTTGCAGTATCATCAGTGTAAGCATTTCTGCACTCACGCTTAAAATGACCTTTCTGTTTACACTTGAAACACGTCACTTTTGACTTGTCAAAGCCTAACTTGGTAGAAGGTCCACCAATAGACTGTCTTCCTGTAATCTCCATAAATTATTGCGCTCTTCTCACTGCACTGGCCATACACCACCTTATATCGATCAACTCCATCTCCTCAGGATCGATCTGATCGTAGTCTTCCTTTGTTATATTAGTGTTGCCTATCTTTCCTGCAACGAGACTTTCGTACGATTCTAACACAGAGGCTAAAAACACCATCTGTTGTTTAGTAGACTCTTCACTGAAATTCTGACCATTCTTCAGATCAACAGCAATGTTACATTGGAACAGATTCTTTGATGCAAATTCTTGATTCACAGTATTTGAACTCTCTGCAGAAAATGCTGTTCTTGGAGAACTAGTCTTTGGTAGATTTCCTCTATAGTACAACTCTACATTCTGCTGATAAGATGAGTTGTTGACTTTGCTAGATTTCTTGATCTCTAACTCGTGACTTTCCAGTCTTTCAATAAGCAGATCAACCTTCATATCAGTTGGCTTTATTGAATTCTTCAGCATCAATGCAAAATATTGCCAGTCTTGTTCATTTGGTAATGCATCAAACAATTTGTCTACCAGCTCTTCTTGAGTGTAAACGATCTCATGTCTAGCAAGCTCCATCTTCAGATGTCCAAATCTTTCGATCATCTTGGAAACATACTCATTCTTTAAACAACCAAACAAATCAAACTCTTTTCGTAACAGTTTCTTTTTGTTCTTCACTATTTCAGCACTACCAATACATTTTATTTTTAATTTTTCCCAAAGATCTCTCGAATCTTTGTATTCGATCAGCGCGATAATATCATCTCGAACAAATTGGTGAAGCAAAGCAATACACTTTTGTTCAGAAACATATCTTTCAATTTGATTATCTTCCAAGTTCTCATAATCATCTCTCCCCAAATCATATCCATTTTTCAAACTTCTCCAACTCTGATAAGCAAACACCTTAAGCCATTCCTCAAATCTTGTAGCCCACCAGTTGTATTCTTCAATCGCCATCAGCTTGGGCGGCTTATTGTATGTTCCGTATGCACTATCTACGCTCATAGCATCCTGAAGAATTTTCTTCGCACTCGGTGCTGGTGGAGTTTCATTCGTGTTATTTGAAGTGTCATCTCCTGAACCACCAGTAAAAGCAAACATATCATAAAACGGATTCCTGAACTCATCCAACTTTCACGTACCTGAAATGATCAACAAACACAGAAAATTTTTGATTTTGAAAAATGATTTTCAAACGGAATCAATTAAAACGAAATCAGCTTTTCAAACTGAATATTGTTTCAAGCGGAATAGGCTATCTCTAATTTTGTTTGAGATTTCAAACGGAATTACTGACTTGTATGAACTTTCAAACGGAATTACAATAAAGTGTCCTCTCAAACGAAATCAGCCAAATACTTCAAACGAGATACCGATTCAAACGAAATTAACTAACTTCTTCAAATGAAATTAGGTATATTGGGCACTTTCAAACGAGATTACCAGGATAGTTCAAACGAAATTATCTATGATGTCATCATTTTTCGAACAGTTTCAAACGAAGTTAGGTTTTTGATCAAGTTTTAAGCTGATTTTAGGTCCAAATCTTTCAAAGATTAGTTAACATTATGTTTCGCTTGATATATGTTAAAATCAGGCCATTTCAACCGTTCAAACTTGTTCAAATCAGAAAAGAATGAGTAGAAGTGAGAGAATCCGATGAAATCAAGCTGAATTGGTATGAACTCCTCGTCCTGAGCTCTGATACCACTTGTTGGATCGTTCGGTGACCCTAATGAGTCAATCTGAGTAGTTCATCATCAAATACAATGGCGGAATCAATGTAAAAGATGTCAACATAGCTTGTTCCTTTCTAATCTTTATCTATTACTGATTTCCTGAGCTTTTACAAGTTCAAATCTGACAAAAATCTGGCAGCACCTCAACTCTCACACACTTAATTCCGTATGAAATGAACATGCACAACCCCTATATATAGTTGACGTAATTTCGTTTGAATGTGGCATGAACAGTTCAAACGAAATTAAACTTGCTAATTTCGTTTGAACTGGCTCATGTCTCCTTCAAACGAAATTACCCACTAAAACATGAACAAACCCTAATTTGATCCCTGTTGTTCACTCGTTTATCCTATCTAGACATAAGACTCGATTAAGACGAAGTTAACAGACAGTAGATGCACCAACAAACTCCCCCACTTTCAATTCGAATAATGGCTGGACCGTTAGTGATTAATCACAAAGTCAAAGTATCATTATGATATCTTTGACTTTCGGTCATTAAGCTAATAAAATCTTAACTACAGAAGCTAAGAACGCTTACAAGGGTCCTTAGCATGAATATTGAACTTGAGAAAGCTTCCTAGATAACCAGGATGCTCCAGAGAAGTGATCCAAAGCTTAGCAATTAAGAGTATGAGAATTTTGAACTTGTGCAATGAAAGAAACAACACTAAGCCCCTATTTATACTACAAGAGGCCATCACCAGATCTTTACAGGTGTTAGGGCACTTCATAGATCATTATAGGTGTCTACAAAGGTTTTGAAAACCAGCAAATAGTCCCTTGTTTCGAGTTCATGTGAGTGCAAGGCTGAATTGAAGAAGAGAGGTGCAGAACCTGTACCTGTGCATGGATTCTACGAAAATCAGGCCGTCACGTCGCGCGACGGCATATGGGTGTTGGTGTGGCGCAGCGCCACCCTTATGGGGACCAACATAACAAGTTTCAAACATGGCAGTTTCAACCCCTGGACCTTTTAAAACTTAATAACTTTCATTTCAAGCACTTTTAACCCATAAAATTTACATTTTGATGATCCTTAGAATATAACCAAACATCGTTAGGTCCGGTTTCGTTAAACGATAACCGAAAACACAAGTTTTGCCTCATTAACGCTTTTAACCCTTTACTTACGAAAATTAACGTATTTAATATCAAACGATATCGAAACCTCGTGAATTTTTCATCACTCGTTATTGAGAGTATAATTAATTGTTACAAAGCCCGGGTTCATTAAAAGGTCACTCAGAGGTAGTAATTTAACATGTTGACACATTTAACCCTCGCGCCTTGTAAACTTTCACTTTCTTTCACGAACGGCTTCATACGTTTCACAATCCATTCGTTTAAGAGTATAAACATTGTGTAGGGTTGTTGAAAGGAAAAATTTTCAAATGTTGACACTTTGGATCCTTTCACATACATACTTTCTTCGTTTGTCAACTTTAGTCCCTCGAAATCAATTCATTACACGTTTAAAGTTCATGACACGTGTCGTTACTACATTGGACATGATTTTGCGAGGTGTTACATCCTTACCCCCTTAAAAGAAATCTCGACCTTGAGATTTAATGAAATAAATGAGGGTATTTCTGTTTCATCGTGGATTCAACCTCCCACGTGTATTCTGGGCTTCTAAGGGCATCCCATTTCACTTTTACGACAGGCACAAGCTTTCTTCGAAGCCTCTTAACCTGTCGATCCTCGATCGACAAAGGTTTTTCAACGAATTTCAAGCTCTCATCTATCTGCACGTCCTTATGGGACATTGCTAGCGATTCATCGGCTTGACATTTTTCAAATTGCAGATGTGGAACACATTATGTATTCCACTAAGCTCTTCGGGTAGATTTAGCTTGTAGGCTACAGTTCCGACACATTCGATGATCTCGAATGGTCCTATGTATCTTGGGCTCAGCTTGCCCTTCTTGCCAAAACGCATCACCCCTTTCCAGGGTGACACCCTGAGTAACACTTTATCCCCTACCTCGAATTCAGAGGTTTACGCCTCATATCTACGTAGCTTTTCTGCCTATCCCTGGCAGCTTTCAGACGATCACGGATCTGAACAATCTTGTCCGTCATATCCAGGACTATATCAGGTCCTGATAGTTGGGTTTCTCCAACTTCCGCCCAACAAACTGGCGTTCTACACTTTCTTCCATACAAAGCTTCAAACGGTGCGGCTTGAATACTTGAATGATAACTATTATTGTATGAAAATTCAATCAAAGGAAGATGGTCATCCCAGCTTCTACCCAAGTCTATAACACAAGCTCGTAGCATATCTTCAAGCGTTTGAATCGTACGCTTGCTTTGGCCATCTGTCTGAGGATGACAAGAGGTGTTGAAATTTAGACGAGTGCCTAGGGATTGATGAAAGATTTTCCAAAAATGAGATGTGTACCTAGTATCCCTATGAGAGATAATAGACACTGGCACTCCGTGGAGAGATACTATCTCATCCACATACATCCGAGCTAGCTTATCGGAGCTGTGTGTTTCTTTAATAGGCAAGAAGTGAGCTGACTTGGTCAGTCTATCGACTATAACCCATATCGTATCGTTCTCACGTTTCGTCCTTGGTAACTTAGTAATAAAATCCATAGTTACCATTTCCCACTTCCAAGTGGGAAGTTCCGGCTGTTGTAGCAAACCTGACGGCTTTTGATGCTCGGCTTTAACCTGTGCACACGTCAGACATTTAGCCACATAGGTGGCTATAGATTTCTTCAAACCTATCCACCAGTAATTTGCCTTCAGATCCTGATACATCTTATCACTACGTGGATGAACTAAATATTTTGAAATATGAGCTTCTTGAAGAATCACGTGTCTAAGACCTCCATGGATTGGAACTCAGATTCTACCATTTAATCTAACGATTCCATCCTTGCCGCATGACAATTGATCGGCAGTTATCCCTAACTTCTCATTCGGAAAGTTAGTTTCCAAAATAGCTTCCTTCTGAGCAGCTAACAACCTTTCATTCAAGTTGTTCTTTAGTTCAATGCTTTTGGCATTGATCCTAATAGGCTTAACCCTTTCCTTCCTGCTTAGTGCGTCAGCTACAACATTTGCTTTGCCCGGATGATATCGAATTTCACAATCATAGTCATTCAAAGTCTCCATCCAACGACGCTGCCTCATGTTAAGATCCTTCTGGTTAAACAAATGTTGAAGGCTCTTATGATCGGAATAAATCACACACTTGCTTCCATATAGGTAATGCCTCCAAAGTTTTAGTGCGAATACAACGGCACCCAATTCTAAATCATGGGTGGTGTAATTCTTCTCGTGCACCTTCAGTTGACGTGAAGCATAGGCAATAACCTTGCCTCTCTGCATAATCACACAACCCATACCGGTGTGCGATGCGTCGCAGTACATAGCAAACTCTTCAATCCCTTCTGGCACTATCAACACAGGAGCATTGCTTAATTTCTGCTTAAGAATCTCAAAGGATTCTTGTTCCTTGGGACCCCAATCGAACTTTATATTCTTACGAGTCAACGAAGTTAGAGGTGCAGCAATCCTTGAAAAGTTTTCTATGAAACGCCTGTAGTATCCTGCTAGACCCAAGAAGCTGCGAATTTCGGTAGGTGTTTTAGGCGCTTGCCAATTCATAATCGCTTCAATTTTAGCAGGATCCGCCTGGATACCATGCTCGCTTACCACATGTCTAAGAAATTGGACTTCACGAAGCCAAAACTCACATTTGGAAAACTTGGCGTAGAGCTTCTCTTGCTGCAGAAGTTTAAGGATACGCCGGATATGTCTTTCATGATCGGCTTGATTCTTTGAATAAATGAGTATGTCATCGATAAATAAAATGACAAAATTGTCTAGGTACGGCTTGCAAACGTGATTCATGAGATTCATGAATGCTACAGGTGCATTAGTGAGCCCGAAAGGCATCACTAAGAACTCATAGTGGCCATAGCGTGTTCTGAATGCGGTCTTGTGCACATCTTCAGTTCTGACCTTCAACTGGTGATAACCTGACCTTAGATCGATCTTCGAAAAATAACTTGCTCCCTGCAGTTGATCGAACTGATCATCGATTCTGGGTAATGGATATCGGATCTTGATTGTAACTTTGTTCAGCTCATGATAATCAATGCATAGACGCATTGATCCATCCTTCTTTATCACAAATAGAATTGGTGCTCCCCAAGAGGACGAGCTAGGTCGAATAAAACCCTTTTCTAACAAATCATCCAGCTGCGTTCTTAATTCCTTCATTTCTGTCGGTGCCAACCGATAAGGAGCTCGTGCTACAGGGGCTGCTCCTGGAATAATATCGATCCTGAATTCCACTTGTCTGTCTGGAGGTAAACCAGGTAGTTCTTCAGGAAAAACGTCTGGATATTCAGAAATAACAGGGATGTCTTCGATCTTGGGCTTTGGTTCATCAATGGTTACCTGTGCCATGTAAATGACACAACCTTTCTTCAAACACTTTGATGCCTTAAGCGTAGACACTTGCTTAGGTAATCCGTACTGCGTATCTCCTTGTATTGTAAGTGATTCACCATAAGGATTCTTGATAACCAGTTGCTTCTTATCACATACAATTTAGGCTTGGTTAAAAGGTAACCAATCCATGCCTATCACTATATCGAATCCTATCAATTTCAACGGAAGCAAGGATAGCGGAAAATAGTGATTCCAAATGGATATGAAACATCCATCTAATATTGTTGAAGCAATCTCTATGGTACCATCGGCCAATTCTACCTCATATTTTATGCTTAGAGTTTTAACAGGCAGATTTAACAGTTTACAAAATTTATTTTCTACAAAAGACTTATCTGCGCCAGAATCAAACACAACTCTAGCATATACATCATTGATAAGGAAAGTACCTGTTATAACATTATCATTCTGAACTGCCTCCTAAGCATTCATCTGGAAGACTCGAGCATTGGTCTTTTTAGCCTCATCAGGCTTCATTAGTCTTCCTGAGCATCTCCTTTTCGTTGCAACCATAACAGGTTGCATCCTTCATTTTCTTGCAATCCAAAGTTCAATGCTCTTTGGACTTGAAGATCCCACAAACTTTAGGTTTTGACTGGGATTGTGATTGTGATTCGAGTCTACACTTCCCAAAATGGTGTTCCTGGCAGGTTTTACATTTAGGATTCTCCCCTGACTGCTAGGTGTCCTTTCTAAACCCAGAACACTTCTTATGCTCAGAGTTCCCCTTTCGTTTCTTATCGGAGCAATGAGAACTCTCATCCTCCCGCTTCCGCTTTCCTTCGTCAGAAGCTTTGACAGACTTGTTTATGACTCTCACACACTTAATTCCATATGAAATGAACATGCACAACCCCTATATATAGATGATGTAATTTCGTTTGAATGTGGCATGAACTGTTCAAACGAAATTAAACTTGCTAATTTCGTTTGAACTGGCTCATGTCTCCTTCAAACGAAATTACCCACTAAAACATGAACAAACCCTAATTTGATCCCTGTTGTGCACTCGTTTATCCTATCTAGATATAAGACTCGATTAAGACGAAGTTAACAGACAGTAGATGCACCAATAGACTCCCCCACTTTCAATTCGAATAATGGCTGGACCGTTAGTGATTAATCACAAAGTCAAAGTATCATTACGATATCTTTGACTTTCGGTCATTAAGCTAATAAAATCTTAACTACAGAAGCTAAGAACGCTTACAAGGGTCCTTAGCACGAATATTGAACTTGAGAAAGCTTCCTAGATAACCAGGATGCTCCAGAGAAGTGATCCAAAGCTTAGCAATTGAGAGTATGAGAATTTTGAACTTGTGCAATGAAAGAAACAACACTAAGCCCCTATTTATACTACAAGAGGCCATCACCAGATCTTTACAGGTGTTAGGGCACTTCAGAGATCATTACAGGTGTCTACAATGGTTTTGAAAACCAGCAAATAGTCCCTTGTTTCGAGTTCATGTGAGTGCAAGGCTGAATTGAAGAAGAGAGGTGCAGAACCTGTACCTGTGCATGGATTCTACGAAAATCAGGCCGTCACGTCGCGCGATGGCATATGGGTGTTGGTGTGGCGCAGCGCCACCCTTATGGTGACCAACATAACAAGTTTCAAACATGGCAGTTTCAACCCCTGGACCTTTTAAAACTTAATAACTTTCATTTCAAGCACTTTTAACCCATAAAATTTACATTTTGATGATCCTTAGAATATAACCAAACATCGTTAGGTCTGGTTTCTTTAAACGATAACCGAAAACACAAGTTTTGCCTCGTTGACGCTTTTAACCCTTTACTTACGAAAATTAACGTATTTAATATCAAACGATATCTAAACCTCGTGAATTTTTCATCACTCGTTCTTGAGAGTATAATTAATTGTTACAAAGCCCGGGTTCATTAAAAGGTCACTCAGAGGTAGTAATTTAACATGTTGACACATTTAACCCTCGCGCCTTGTAAACTTTCACTTTCTTTCACGAACGGCTTCATACGTTTCACAATCCATTCGTTTAAGAGTATAAACATTGTGTAGGGTTGTTGAAAGGAAAACTTTTCAAATGTTGACACTTTGGATCCTTTCACATACATACTTTCTTCGTTTGTCAACTTTAGTCCCTCGAAATCAATTCATTACACGTTTAAAGTTCATGGCACGTGTCGTTACTACATTGGACATGATTTTGCGAGGTGTTACATCCTTACCCCCTTAAAAGAAATCTCGACCTTGAGATTTAATGAAATAAATGAGGGTATTTCTGTTTCATCGTGGATTCAACCTCCCACGTGTATTCTGGGCCTCTAAGGGCATCCCATTTCACTTTTACGATCGGCACATGCTTTCTTCGAAGCCTCTTAACCTGTCGATCCTCGATCGACAAAGGTTTTTCAACGAACTTCAAGCTCTCATCTATCTGCACGTCCTTATGGGACATTGCTAGCGATTCATCGGCTTGATATTTTTTCAAATTGCAGATGTGGAACACATTATGTATTCCACTAAGCTCTTCGGGTAGATTTAGCTTGTAGGCTACAGTTCCGACACATTCGATGATCTCGAATGGTCCTATGTATCTTGGGCTCAGCTTGCCCTTCTTGCCAAAACGCATCACCCCTTTCTAGGGTGACACCTTGAGTAGCACTTTATCCCCTACCTCGAATTCAGAGGTTTACGCCTCATATCTGCGTAGCTTTTCTGCCTATCCCTGGTAGCTTTCAGACGATCACGGATCTGAACAATCTTGTCCGTCGTATCCAGGACTATATCAGGTCCTGATAGTTGGGTTTCTCCAACTTCCGCCCAACAAACTGGCGTTCTACACTTTCTTCCATACAAAGCTTCAAAAGGTGCGGCTTGAATACTTGAATGATAACTATTATTGTATGAAAATTCAATCAAAGGAAGATGGTCATCCCAGCTTCTACCCAAGTCTATAACACAAGCTCGTAGCATATCTTCAAGCGTTTGAATCCTACGCTTGCTTTGGCCATCTGTCTGAGGATGATAAGAAGTGTTGAAATTTAGACGAGTGCCTAGGGATTGCTGAAAGATTTTCCGAAAATGAGATGTGTATCTAGTATCCCTATGAGAGATAATAGACACTGGCACTCCGTGGAGAGATACTGTCTCATCCACATACATTCGAGCTAGCTTATCGGAGCTGTGTGTTTCTTTAATAGGCAAGAAGTGAGCTGACTTGGTCAGTCTATCGACTATAACCCATATCGTATCGTTCCCTCGTTTCGTCCTTGGTAACTTAGTAATAAAATCCATAGTTACCATTTCCCACTTCCAAGTGGGAAGTTCCGGCTGTTGTAGCAAACCTGACGGCTTTTGATGCTCGGCTTTAACCTGTGCACACGTCAGACATTTAGCCACATAGGTGGCTATAGATTTCTTCAAACCTATCCACCAGTAATTTGCCTTCAGATCCTGATACATCTTATCACTACGTGGATGAACTAAATATTTTGAAATATGAGCTTCTTGAAGAATCACATGTCTAAGACCTCCATGGATTGGAACCTAGATTCTACCATTTAATCTAACGATTCCATCCTTGCCGCATGACAATTGATCGGCAGTTATCCCTAACTTCTCATTCGGAAAGTTAGTTTCCAAAATAGCTTCCTTCTGAGCAGCTAACAACCTTTCATTCAAGTTGTTCTTTAGTTCAATGCTTTTGGCATTGATCCTAATAGGCTTAACCCTTTCCTTCCTGCTTAGTGCGTCAGCTACAACAATTGCTTTGCCCGGATGATATCGAATTTCACAATCATAGTCATTCAAAGTCTCCATCCAACGACGCTGCCTCATGTTAAGATCCTTCTGGTTAAACAAATGTTGAAGGCTCTTATGATCGGAATAAATCACACACTTGCTTCCATATAGGTAATGCCTCCAAAGTTTTAGTGCGAATACAACGGCACCCAATTCTAAATCATGGGTGGTGTAATTCTTCTCGTGCACCTTCAGTTGACGTGAAGCATAGGCAATAACCTTGCCTCTCTGCATAATCACACAACCCATACCGGTGTGCGATTCATCGCTGTACACAGCAAACTCTTCAATCCCTTCTGGCACTATCAACACAGGAGCATTGCTTAATTTCTTCTTAAGAATCTTAAAGGATTCTTGTTGCTTGGGACTCCAATCGAACTTTATATTCTTACGAGTCACGAAGTTAGAGGTGCAGCAATCCTTGAAAAGTTTTCAATGAAACGCCTGTAATATCCTGCTAGACCCAAGAAGCTGCGAATTTCGGTAGGTGTTTTAGGCGCTTGCCAATTCATAATCGTTTCAATTTTAGCAGGATCCACCTGGATACCATGCTCGCTTACCACATGTCCAAGAAATTGGACTTCACGAAGCCAAAACTCACATTTGGAAAACTTGGCGTAGAGCTTCTCTTGCTGCAGAAGTTTAAGGATACACCGGATATGTCTTTCATGTTCGGCTTGATTCATTGAATAAATGAGTATGTCATCGATAAATAAAATGAAAAAATTGTCTTGGTACGGCTTGCAAATGTGATTCATGAGATCCATGAATGCTGCAGGTGCATTAGTGAGCCCGAAAGGCATCACTAAGAACTCATAGTGGCCATAGCGTGTTCTGAATGCGGTCTTGTGCACATCTTCGGTTCTGACCTTCAACTGGTGATAACCTGACCTTAGATCGATCTTCGAAAAATAACTTGCTCCTTGCAGTTGATCGAACTGATCATCGATTCTGGGTAATGGATATCGGATCTTGATTGTAACTTTGTTCAGCTCATGATAATCAATGCATAGACGCATTGATCCATCCTTCTTTTTCACAAATAGAATTGGTGCTCCCTAAGAGGACGAGCTAGGTCGAATAAAACCCTTTTCTAACAAATCATCCAGCTGCGTTCTTAAAACGTCTGGATATTCAGAAATAACTGGGATGTCATCGATCTTGGGCTTTGGTTCATCAATGGTTACCTGTGCCATGTAAATGACACAACCTTTCTTCAAACACTTTGATGCCTTAAGCATAGACACTTGCTTAGGTAATCCGCACTGCGTATCTTCTTGTATTGTAAGTGATTCACCATAAGGAGTCTTGATAACCAGTTGCTTCTTATCACATACAATTTAGGCTTGGTTAAAAGATAACCAATCCATGCCTATCACTATATCGAATCCTATCAATTTCAACGGAAGCAAGGATAGCGGAAAAGAGTGATTCCAAATGGATATGAAACATCCATCTCATATTGTTGAAGCAATCTCTATGGTACCATCGGCCAATTCTACCTCATATTTTATGCTTAGAGTTTTAACATGCAGATTTAACAGTTTACAAAATTTATTTTCTACGAAAGACTTATCTGTGCCAGAATCAAACACAACTCTAGCATATACATCAGTGATAAGGAAAGTACCTGTTATAACATTATCATTCTGAACTGCCTCCTAAGCATTCATCTGGAAGACTCGAGCATTGGTCTTTTTAGCCTCATCAGGCTTCATTAGTCTTCCTGAGCATCTCCTTTTCGTTGCCACCATAACAGGTTGCATCCATCATTTTCTTGCAATCCAAAGTTCTATGCTCTTTGGACTTGAAGATCCCACAAACTTTAGGCTTTGACTGGGATTGTGATTGTGATTGTGATTCGAGTCTACACTTCCCAAAATGGTGTTTCTGGCAGGTTTTACATTTAGGCTTCTCCCCTGACTGCTAGGTGTCCTTTCTAAACCCATAACCCTTCTTATGCTCAAAGTTCCCCTTTCGTTTCTTATCGGAGCAATGAGAACTCTCATCCTCCCGCTTCCGCTTTCCTTCGTCAGAAGCTTTGACAGACTTGTTTCTGACTGCATCAAGTGTGAGAGATAGAGAGATCCACCACTGACCTGTATGTGGTAGGTCTGGATGCTTTCATATTTTCCTTGATTTCTGGAGCTAGACCTCCAATAAAACGTGCTATGCGCTTTGGTTCCGGTGTGACCAAATAAGGAACCAATCGGGACATGGTGTTGAAGCTTGTAACATACGCCTGACAATCCAATGTCTTCATGACCAGAGTCAAGAAGTCGGTCTTGATTTTCTCTACCTCATGTTGAGGACAAAAGTTTTCTTGATTAGTGCAACAAATTAATCCCAAGACAAGTTATACAATGGGATCTTCCATGTGGCTTGGATTAACGACCTCCACCAAGCCAAAGCTTCACCTTTAAATGATTGTGAAACATACTTCACAATATCCTTTTCTGCACAACCACTGATATCAACTATAGTATCCATCTCATCGAGCCATGTCATACAATCAATGGCTCCATTTTTCTCCTGTGAAGTCCCTTGGCTTGCAAAAGACAAAGTATTTGTAAGAACAGGTTTTGACTCGTGGCTCCTGATTCAGCACAATTTGTTTGGATGGGATACTTTTCTGATTCGAAGAATGATGAGAATCGTCCTTATGAGATGTACGTGTCTTGGAAGGTGGTTTTGTATGAGGTACAGACTAGGTCCTAGTGCGAGTACCACTTGATTCTTTAAATTGTATGTCAATGGCTCGAATGACAGCATTGTTTTGGTCAAAAATTACCGAAGCAATTAAGTGATTAAATTAGTTAAGTGAGGTAGTGTGCTAAGAAAGTGTGTTGAAAATATGCTGATTAAGTTGTTTGCAAAAACAGTTTCCAGTATACGGCTCAGGATATTGAGCTGTATCTACAATCTGGATCGCCGGCACAAAACCTCGGGAGCTGACAATCGCAGCTGCCTTGTTCTTCTTATTACTTTAAACGTCAGGATACAGTGCAAGATATTGATCAGATCGCTATGTGTTACAATACTTTTTGTGAGAGTGAAAGTTGCGAGAGAGAAAAGTGTTAGAAAGCAGTGAGTGTAGTTGTGTCCTCTTCGATCTGATTTATCCACCTATTTATAGCTTGTAAACGAAAACAAAATCTCCTATAAGTATGGGATGCCTTCGAATATTCTTTAGTAGCCGTTGGAGACCAGGTAAAGCGGGTTCAACGTCCTTCCTTGAACAACTTAGAGCGAGTCTTCAGGAGAAAAGGTCCTCATGAACGTTGCAAGCTTGGACTCATATTCCTGCACATAATCCGTTAGTGATCCTCAGGATATCATCCAGGATGTTACCAATATCCTGAATGAGTATCCCAGGCATGAACATATATCACGAAACTAAGATATAACTTAAGATATTACCCAGGATATGGGCTCAGAATTTCACCCATAACAATTGTCCCCAAAAATGTTACCGTTAGGTATCCTGATACTAACGGTTACATTTTTCATGACAAACGAGGCAATTAATAGACTCATGATGTTACCGCTTGTAACCGTGCAGCCTATATTTACTCATTGCTCCCCTATATCTTCTCATGCTTATCCCCATTTAACCTTTACCGAATAGAAAAAAGGTAAATACTTCTCTCTCTCAATTCCAACTTCTTTTTTCATTCTGCTCAATATTCCGGCGACAATATGGCAAGGCGGACAAGATCCGGCTCCGGCGATTCTGCTCCCACGTTTATCCACCAGAATATTCTCCAAGATCCGGAGAAGGAAATATGCACCTTTGATAGTGCACACTTGTCAGCCCTTAAAACCTCTGGCATCTTCCCAAAAGGGACGGTGTTCCGGCCATTTGATCGGGAAATCCGATCAGTTATGGTTTCCGATGAGTGGTTATGCTTCAATGCTTTTCCTTTTACCTTAGGGTTACAATTTCCTTTCTCGGACTTTATCACCGAGTTCTTTAATGTTACCAAAATCTGCTTTAGTCAGACAATGGCGATGCTCTGGCAAGTTTTGTCTGTTCTTGACCAGATCAAGAGAAATCATATTCCTGACCTCTCCGTTCATGACCTCCCCCTAGTATATCGGCTTAGATGCCATGGTTCCTGTAGATTCTTGTTCTATTCTACCTCCGGTGATCCGCTGATACTTCGTGCCACCAGGAATGAGGAGAAATGACAATCCAAATTCATCTTTGAAAAAGAGACTCAATCCCTGGTGGAACGGAATATCCGGTGAAGTGGATGAGAAAGGGTAGGATTTAGGGTTCTAGGATGATCCTGTCTTGTATCCTGCTTTATATATTGAGCTAATCAACTTTTTTATTGTCTTGTACACAGCTGATTTAAGGAAGCTTGCACCTCCCCTAGCTGATTCACAGAAGAGAATTGATGTTATCAGACTCCTCCCAGAGGTTGAAAGAAGTTTTAATCCGTCTCCACCATCTCCAAGCCCTCTTTCCAGTGCAAACATGTCTGGTAATGATCCTGCACGATATCATCCATACATGTTTTTAGTTGATATATTTAGGAAAGAATTTCACTCCCTGTATGCAGACTCCAGCAAAGTTCCAATCCTCCTTGATCTTGACGAGCTCTATAGTTACCCCACTCAAGTTATTGTCAAGAAAGAGACTCCTGCCGCTACCAGCTCCAAGCCGCTCCCGGCTCCTAAGCCCAACACGAGGACTCGTGCTTCCACCGCAAAAAAGAGGAAAGGTTCCGAAGTTAGTGCCCCAGGCTCTGAAGGGTTCTTCTATGAAGAACTCAGCTTTTCTGACTCCTTGGAGCCGATGACATCCTTCCTTAACAAGGTAATATCCTGCGACTATATCCTGCACATATATCCTGATAGGATATCCTGACAGGATATCCTGGTTAATATATTTTAACTCATACCTGAATTTTGATGTACAGGGCCTCCAACATATGCTCCACCTTTACACCGATGCTTGCAGCATGAACGCGTTCCAAGAGGCCAGGATCAAACAGCTTGAGACCACTGTTGCTGACCAATGGGCCATTGCCGAGGTGAAGACTCGGCATTACAAGGACAAGCTGAAGAAGGTCACCCAGGATGCTGAGATCAAACCGGCTACCGTCCAAATGGAGCATGAACAGGCCATGGTCTCTTTCCGGGAAGGGATCAAAGCCTCTGCCATCGTCTCTCTGCTACAAGCTCGCATTAAGATGGCTTATGAGGCCAAGGAGACAGGCCTTGAGTGCCCATCCTGGCCAGTTGAATACTGGGTGGCAAAGCTGAAGGAGCTTGGATGCAAGGTTGTGCCATATCCTGCTGAAGCCGGTGAATCCTCTAAGTCAGCAGAGGTGGTGGACAAGGCTGGAGAAGAAAAGGATGTTGGGACGGATGTTGGTCTGGATGCTGCTTAGGATACTGGGGCTGAGAAGACGGAGAAGGCTGGTGAAGACGCTGCTGTGTGAGGGCATTTAAGTGGGCGATGATGGATATTGATGCCTAGGCCGGAGCCCACTTTTTTAAATTTGATCGTTGGTCTGTAACCCCAAAACAATTTACTTTTTCTTCACTTTACTTTTCCTGCATTTGAACAATATGATGGCCAAAGGTGGAGGGATCCTGAGTTTTAGGACGAAGCCCTTGGTCATCAATGTTAGTATGCTTTACTTTTGGACAATATAACAGTTGGAGGTGGATGGGTCTCAGTTTGAGACAAAACCTTCAACTGTTAAGTACATATGGTATGGGACTAATCGTGCTTTTGGTGGATGGACCTTGGTTTGAGGTGAAACCAAAAGCACAACTTTTGATATGCTAATAATATAACTTTCTTTTGGCTTTATTTCTGTTGTTACTATTTTATGCATAAATCTCACTTATGAAAATAGTTTAGTTTAGACAATTTTGGGAACACATTGTAAGAATATCCTGAGAGATATCCTACTCAGGATACTGCCTCAAGTTATCCAAATAAAAATGAGGGACCATACCAAATATTCCCAGAGCGTCAATTCCAATCTTCAATCACAGGGATGTCCCTAGTGCACACTTGTAAGTTTGAATCCATCCTTTAAATTGTATAATGTATGTCTCTTGTGTTCAACATAGGAATGTAAACATAGTCATACTTTAGCTTTACTGAATAAATCCTGAATATCCTGGGGTAAACCCTTAATATCCTGGGATGAACCCTTAATATCTTGGGGATAAACCCTTAATATCCTGGGGATAAACCCTGATATCCTGGGGATAAACCCTGATTTTCATGCGCTACAGGCGGGAGTGTATAAACTCCAAGACTTAGAAAGGTGAAAACCATTAAACCTTAGAGAGTATGAAAATACTCTTTCATGAGAGAGGGTGATCAATCCTCATATACCTTGAGAATCTAGGATATAGCCAACAATAACGAAATTGTCAGCCACTTTTACATGGACTGGTCCAGCTATCTTGAACTATCCCTGGATAACTTGCGCTCCAGGCGGGGTGTTTAAACCCAATTCGAGAGAAAGGTGAATACCTTTAAACCTGTGAAGGGATCAGGATCCCTTAATCGTGAGAGAGGGGGCCAATCCTCTAATCTTTCGAGTTATCCTGAGTGTATATCCTGGTGTATATCCTGCAAAACAACCTTAAACTAAGGTGGGTGTTAGCTTGGCTAACACCCTTCCGATGCTTAAGTCAGTATTGGGTTCGAAAGAATAAATAAACTCAAATATATTGAAAAGAGATAGAATTCATACCATCCTGAGTTAGAAATTAAATTCTAAACTCACTTGAAATAGAGCTTTAGATGTATAGCATTCCAGGATCTTGGTAGCATATCCCCTTCCATATTCTTGAGTCGATATGCTCCTTTTCCTGCTTTTGATTCAATCTCATAGGGTCCTTCCTGTTTTGGTCAAAAATCAAGTAATGATAATGCAACCAAACTTTCTGTTATGAGGTATGATGCTTGAATCAATGAACAACACTAAGGATCACTCAGAAATGAAATGAATAAGTGACACAAAGATTTATACGAGGAAAAAGCCCTTGATCAATGAATGATCTCCGGCATAAAAAACCTCGGGTGATGGAAACTACCGATCACCAACTCAGATTAAACAAGAAATGTATTACAACTTCGGATGATAGCGAGCTAATTACAAGGATCACTATAGTGTAATGTGCAAAAAAGTGTGTAATCGCCCAGTGAATTGTCAAGAGCTGGTGAGAGCAGTTGCGAGTGTGTGTGTTAAGCTAAAAATAGCCAAGTGTCTCTATTTAGCTTGCTATCCCTTTTAAAAATGGAAAATATCTAAGCTAACAAACTGTCCGCATTTCATGCAAGTCCTCCACGAACTCCATAACGTCCATTTCAGTTAAGCACGTGCGGAATAAGTATGGAATATGCTCCAGGAATATCGCCAAGACCAAGTCCAAGCTCGTACTCCTACAAAACAACTTCATATTCAAAGTAGACAATCGTTAGTATAAGGATCCTTATGATGATCCACGATCCAGATCCTACAATACTTTCTGAGGATCATTAATTCAGACAGAATTGAGGATCACTAAACCCAACAGTAAATGAGGATCACTGATCATTGGAAAATCCTCCCCTAACAATTGCCCCCAAAATATAAGGAGTAAAAATGTACATAACGAGTTATATTTTCTGTTCTTATCCGCAACGAATCAACGGATAACTAGCCGTTGTAGTCGGACTAGCCGTTATCATCCTGACGTCACTGAAGTGACTACCCTGCAAGATCATTATTATAAATTGAAGTTAGGAATAGGGATCAATTTGCATTTAAATTCAAGAGAGACTCCCTTTAAATCCACATTTGAAGATCAAGCAGGTATCTCTCTTCCTCTTCTCCCTTTACGTTTTCTTTCTCCGTTCATCTTCTTCTCTAGCATCATGACCAAGATGATGCTAAGATCCTCTCCGGCTAAGGATCACACAAAAGATAGTCCTCTTAAGAGCCAGGGGATCATCGAAGACTCAGCGAAAGAAAGATGTTGCTTTACCGATCCACAGATAGACAGGATCCGACATTGCTTTCCGGCAAACACCAATTTCAAACCATTTGATCCCACCATTCTAAGTGATTATATTTCTGTAACCTGGGTAGCCTTTCCGGTCACACCATTTACAATAGCAAGAAGGCATTGATCTGGGAATGTCGGAGTTGGCAGAGATGTATGACCTCGTAAGCCATGGATCTCATCGGTATCTACTCAAACATAAACCTGGTGAAGAACACCCCATCTTCAAAGCCACTAAGAATGACACCAACTGGAAACGGCGATTCTTCTTTGTCAGAAGGGATTCTATCCCTGATGGAAAGGATCTGCCAAGGAAGTGGACCACCCATGGTAGGATAAAGGATCCTTAGAAGGATCACCGAATAAGCTTGTTTCTGATGAGGATCACTAACATGCTTTTGTTTCTTTTGTACAGCTATCTCTGTTTCGCACATTATACCATCACCTGCCACCAAGGAGTGGCTTGCTGCTTTCAGAAAACTTGATCCTGCAACAAGGTCATTTCAAGCCAATACCCAGGATTCTCAAGAAGTATCCTCAGGTTCCGTAACAATGTCAAGTAAGTATCCTGTTTTTTGCATTATTAAATGTTTAAATAAATAGTTAAATAGAAATGGGATAAGGATACTTATCTGTTTTGGGTGTGTAGGTGCTGGAAAGTCATCAAAGTCTGCTTCTCGCTTTAGTGTCACTGATCTCGACACCGTCCGATCCGGTGGAAAGAAAAGGAAGGCCCCTGGTACCCTTGAGGGTCTGCCCCTGATCCAGCATCAGTTCGAGGAATATGTTGCTGATGTAAGAATAACTGATCCTCGAATATGATTCTTGCACATGATCCTTCTATACTGAGGATAAGGGATCCTGAATTGTACCCTTTCTTTTGCAGAAATTTGCTGAAATCCGAGACTATGTTGGGAACGTCGAAGAGATTGAGGAGAAATACTCTGACCTCCAAAAAGTGGCGGTGCTCAAGGATCACAAGATTACCTCCCTCGAAAAGGACCTCAATGATGCCAAAACTCAGGCGGTTGTAGCTCAGATCAATGCTGACTATGAGAAGCACGAGATCATGGAGGATGCTAAAGTCTCCGCTGCCATTGCCATGTACAAAACCAAGTTGCAGATGGCCCAAGAAGCTCAGGATCCTAATTTTAACAGGAGCAACTAGGACATGGAGGGCTGGAAGGCTAGGCTGGCTGAGTTGGAGGATGAAGAAGAGGCTGATGAGGTTCTGGCAATTGAGGCGACCAACAGCGGCAAGGATCAGGGTGGAGAAGCAAGTGGAGCTAGTGAAGGTGATGCAGCGAAGGTGTAAGCTGCATGAATGGGCGATGATGGACACTTCTATACATAGCCGGAGCCCATTTTTTAAGTTTGGTTGTTTGTTTATTGTTAGGGGAGGATTTTCTAACAATTAGTGATACTTGCTTGTTATCCTAATAAATGATCCTTACTTCTGTGACAGACAGTGATCCTCAGAAGAGCTTCAGGATCAGGATCATGGATCATCTTAAGGATCCTCATACTAACGATTGTTTGTTTGTGTTTCGTATTATTTTACAGGAGTAACAAGCTTGACTTGGTCTTGGCAAATTTACTATGGAATATTCCAGGGGTATTTCACACACGTTTGACTGGAAATGGACATTGTGGAGAACGTGGGAGCATGGCTCAAAAGTCGGATAGTTTGTTAGCATAGTTAACTTCTATTTTTAAAAGGGGTGACGAGCTAGTAATTAAAACACTTAGCCATTTTCAGCTACACACACTCTCGTACAATTGCACTCTTGAAGCTTTCGGCAAACACTTAACAGTTTTCACTCACTTTTACACATTTCACCATAGTGATCCTTGTACCTAGCTCGTTACTATCCGAAGTTGTAAACATTTACTGATTTATTTGAGCTTGGTGATCGGTAGTTTCCATCACCCGAGGTTTTTTATGCCGGAGATCTTCTAAAGATCAAGGGCTTTTTCCTCGTATAAATCCTTGTGTCGTTTGTGCAATTTACATTGAAGTGATCCTTATCATTGTTCCTCATTTCAAGCATCATTCCCCGTAACTAAGAGTTTGGTTGCATTATCCTCATCAGATTTTTTGACCAAAACAGTTTGGCGCCCACCGTGGGGCAATTGGTGCTTCATTCCTAAGAAGTTTTTCTGTTGGTGATCATTCCGGTTCATTGCATACAAATACATGGCTTCATCATTGAAGAATACCTCCAGTGCGATGTCTGCAGTCAATTCATCCCAGGGCATTCCACCTTTGCCTCCACCACCTTCTGGACCTCAGAAAAATGCCGAGAAGAAACCAACTCCCATTTTCTCAAAACCTCCAACTTCTTCTGCTTCTTATACTCCTACTACTAGTGACTTGTTTACTCTGATTTTGCAGATGAAGGAGCACATCCAGCAGCAGGATAAGACCAATGAAAGAATCCTTAGAGAAATTGGAGACATCAAGAAACAAAAGAGATCGGCAGAGGATCATTCCCCACTAATGCCCAGATCTTTGAATTTTGACACTCCGGTTATAACTTCTCAGCCTTCAGCGGTTCCAGACGTTCAATATGTTGGAGGACCAAAAGGGGTGCATTACGGATCATCAGCAATGACTCAGGCTTCAGGGTTACACTTTCAACCATCAGGATCCCATCCTCAGCATATAGGATCCTTTGCAAGCTCAGGAGGATACTCAGGAGCGCAGTAGATTCAAGGGTACTGGCCGTTTCAAGGATCCTCCCAGGTTCAAGGATCCTCCCAGGTTCAAGGATCCTCCTATGTTCAATGATCCTCCCAGGTTCAAGGATCCTCCTATGTTCAAGGATCCTCCTATGTTCA
This sequence comes from Helianthus tuberosus, assembly GCA_030545235.1. Taxonomy (NCBI): domain Eukaryota; kingdom Viridiplantae; phylum Streptophyta; class Magnoliopsida; order Asterales; family Asteraceae; genus Helianthus; species Helianthus tuberosus. Next base: position 52,346 of record JARYGA010040711.1, read on the forward strand.
GGGATCCTCCTATGTCCCAGGATCCTCCCAGGTCCAAGGATACCCACAGTTTCAGGGATCCTTCCAGATGCCAGGATCCTTAAGGAGTTTGCAATCAGGAAGTTCCGACGTCCATCAGGGGGATTTCATTCCAATGCAAACCATTGCTTCTACTCGTCCATCGGTCATTCCAGAGCCCCAACAATATGGATTAACATCCATTCTTCCTAATTTGAATCAAATGGGAGGTAACACTTTTAATAATTCTTATACTACTAACCATGGCCTTATGCAGGATCCAGGTATCAATCATGCCATGGCCAGAGAATTGCAAAAGTTAAAGGATATGATATCAAGTGTCCCAGGAGTGGTCAAGCCTATCCCAGAGATTGTAGATTGGAGCCACAAGATATCTCGTTTTGCACCACCAATCTGTGATGCTGAGATACCCAAGAGGTTCCATGTACCAACCATGAAGTTGTATGATGGTTCAACGGATCCTGAGGAACACATAGCTCAATACAGGGAAAGGATGGAGATCAACCCCATCCTAGAAAGGTTAAAGGAAGCGTGTCTGTGCAAGGGATTTGGATCCACTCTTACTGGATCGGCTCTTAAATGGCTGCTAAGTCTTCCTCCCTACTCTATTACCTCATTTGCTAATCTAGTTAACCTATTTAATAATCAGTTTTCTTGTAGTAGAAAATTTGAACGATTAACTAGTGATCTATATAGGATAACCCAGGGTCATAATGAATCATTAAGGGATTATATCACTAAATTTAGTAAAGAATCCTTAGACATTCCCAACTTGGATATAGCCACGGCTGTTGAGGCCTTCAAAATGGGATTGCTTAGGGATTCATTGTTCTATGATGATCTTGTTATGACACCATGCAGGAACCTAGATGAGGTAAGAACCCGGGCCCTTAGGTTCATCCGGCTAGAGGATGACAAAAGGATCCAGGAGAGGTTAGCAGGATCCTCAAAGCAAGAGAAGCAAGGATCCTCATTCAAGAACAAGTTCAGATCCTATAATAGATCTGATAACCAGAATGTGCATGCTGTTGAACAAGAAGAGGATGATGAGGATTATCCTCCAATCTCTGAATATTGTTTTTCTGTTGATAACAATGAACTAATCCTTGCGATGCAGAATTTAGGTGATAAAGCTAGATGGCCCAGAAAAAATGATAGGCCAGCTGCAACAAAGGATAAATCAAAGTGGTGTGCATACCATGAAGATTTTGGGCATCTCACAGAAGAATGCATTGCACTAAGAAAGGAAATTGGATACTTGTTGAGCAAGGGGCACTTGAAAGAATTATTGGGGAGAAAGAAGTCAAGGACTCAGGATCCTGAAAGGATCCCAGAGAAAGCTCCAGCCCCTCCAGCAGAGGCACAAATTATAAACTTTATATCTGGAGGATCAGACATTTGTGGAACATCCTTCTCCGCAGCCAAAAGACATGCGAAGGAAACCAAGATGGATAATGGAGATAGACCCATTCGAACATCCAGTGTCTCCGAAGGAAAAGTTATAACTTTTGATGAGGATGATCGTGTTGATATCCAGGATCCTCATCACGATGGTTTAGTTATTACTCTTTTCATTTCTAACCATTTTGTCCGCAGGATCCTTATAGACGGAGGAAGCTCTGTGAACATTATCCAGCTAGATGTTCTCAAGAAGATGAACATCCCTGAATCCGACATCATACCAAGATCCTCTGTGCTCGTGGGATTCAGTGGCGAGACCAAGAATACTCTGGGGGACATTAAACTCCCAATCTATATCGAAGGCCTACATTCTTACCAAAAGTTTTGTGTTATTGACTGTTTATCTTGTTGTAATGTGATCCTTGGCAGGCCTTGGATACACGATATGAAGGCAGTCCCATCCACTTATCATCAATGTGTGAAGCTTCCTAGTCCTTGGGGAATAGTGAAGATTGATAGTGATCAGCAAGAGGCTAAGAACTGCTACACCTCATCAATGAAACCAGCATCAAAGTCTAGGGAGCAATAGCAATCAAAGTGTCCTCCAAGGGATGTCTTGGAGGCGAGAGAACAGGATATAGTAGAAATCCTTATGGATCCTGATGATCCTGAATCTATAATTTATATAGGATCAGGGATCCTTGAAGGAATGAAGGAAGACCTCATATCCTTCCTCAAAAGGAGAAAGACTACCTTTGCATGGAAACACGAAGACATGACAGGCATATCTAAAGATGTAATTACTCACAAACTTGGCATCGATAGGTCCTTCAAACCAATCCATCAAAGGAGAAGGAAATTTGCACCAGAAAGAAATGCCATTATCCAGGAGGAGGTAGAGAAATTACTCCGGGCAGGTATGATTAGAGAGGTCAAGTATCCAAGATGGTTGGCCAATGTGGTTGTTGTTCAAAAGAAAAACGGAAAGTGGAGGGTATGTGTCGATTTTACCGATTTAAATAAGGCATGTCCCAAGGTTCCTTTCCCATTACCCCACATTGACTCCATGGTGGATGCAACTGCGGGTCATGAACTGTTAACTTTTATGGATGCTTCATCTGGATTTCAACAAATCTAAATGGAACCATCCGATCAAGAGGATACAGCCTTCATGACTCCAACTGGTATATATTGCTATATTGCTATGCCGTTCGGACTAAGAAATGCAGGTGCAACTTATCAAAGGCTAGTGAATATGATGTTCAAGGATCAGATCGGTCAAACTATGGAGGTTTACATAGACGATATGGTGGTAAAATCAATAAAGGCTGAGGATCACCTAAGAGACTTGGAGGAAGCATTCGATATCCTTGATAAATATAATATGAAGCTTAATCCTTCAAAATGTCACTTTGGTGTTAAAGCAGGTAAATTCTTAGGATATATGGTGACAAAGAGAGGCATTGAAGCCAGTCCAGAACAAATCAAAGCAATAGTGAACATCAAGTCCCCTACCAATGCTAAGGATGTTCAGAGATTAACAGGCAGGATTGCAGCTTTAAACAGATTCATATCCACATCCTCATAAAAGTGCAAGGAATTCTATGATATCCTAAGGAAGAACAAGAAATTCGAGTGGACTGAGAAGCATGAAAGTGCCTTAAGAGCTCTTAAGGATTACCTATCCTCGGCTCCGGCTTTGATGAAACCAGAAAAAGGAGACGTGTTATCCTTATATCTTGCGGTATCCTCAAAAGCAGTAAGTGCCGTCCTTGTCAAGGATCATGAAGGTACACAACATCCTGTCTACTATGTAAGTAAGAGTTTACTTGATGCTGAATCCAGGTATTCACACTTAGAAAAACTTATCCTTGCATTAATTATGGCATCTACCAAGTTAAGACATTATTTTGAAACTCATGTTATTATCGTTAAAACTAATTTTCCAATCAAGAATGTCCTCAGGAAACCTGAAATGTCAGGAAGGATGGCTAAGTGGGCAGTGAAGCTAAGTGCATATGATATAAGATATGAGCCCAGGACAGCCATTAAATCCCAAGCATTAGCTGACTTTGTGGCAGATTTCAGTAGTGATTTACAAAAGGAAGCTGAATTAGAAGTCCAGCAGCTAGAAGATACCAAGGATCCTTGGATACTCTACACTGATGGATCCTCAAACATCAAGGGAACAGGGCTTGGAATACTACTAAAATCGCCACAGGGGGACATAATACCCCACTCTATAGCTTGTGAGTTCCAAACCACTAACAATGAGGCTGAATACGAAGCCTTAATAGCTGGTTTGCAAATTGCTAAGCATATGAGGATTAGGTATCTTGAGGTACATGTAGATTCTTTGTTAATCACTAATCACTTTAATGGATCCTATGCTGTTAAAGGTGAAAAGCTAATCAAATATCTGGAGTTAGTCAAAGAATTGGCAATCTCTTTTGTATCCTTTAGTTTGACACAGGTACCAAGGGAAGAGAATGCAGAGGCAGATGCACTAGCCAATTTAGGATCATCCTTGAAGATCCCGGAGGATATCAAGATCCCTATTATCCATATCCTGACCCCGGCTATCGAGGATCATGTGGCTATGGAGATAGGAGAGAATTCTGCAATTATCCCTAGTGAGGATACTCAAACTCATTCAGGATCATGGATCCTCCCAATCATGAGATACTTACAACATGGAGAGATTCCTATAGGAGAAAACCCTAGAGCTTTCAAAATTAAGGTATCTCAATTCACAATTTTAAATAATATGTTGTATAGACGATCTCTTGCAGGACCATACTTAAGATGCATTGAGGATCCTGAAATCCAAGAAGTTTTAAAAGACTTCCATGAAGGAGATTGTGGAAACCACACTGGGGGCAGGGCGTTATTCTCAAGGATCCTGAGGACAGGATACTACTGGCCAACCATGAAGAGAGATGCTGTGGAGTATGCTAAAAAGTGTGATCCTTGTCAGAGACACAGCAATATCCTTCATTAGCCGGCTGAATTTTTACACCCTATATCCTCTTCTTGGCCATTTATGAGATGGAGGATGGATATAGTTGGTAAGCTTCCTAAGGCACCTGGTGGAAAAGTGTTCATGCTAGCTATGACTGATTACTTCTCCAAGTGGATAGAGGCTGAAGCTTTTGCCCAAGTCAGAGAAAAGGAAGTTATATCCTTCATTAAAAGAAATATTATAACTAGATTTGGTATTCCTTCTGAAATTATATGTGATAATGGTTCCCAATTTATTGGGGGCAGAACTACTAACTTTTGTGACAGCTGGGGGATTAAGATGATAACATCAACACCAGTACACCCACAAGCTAATGGTCAAGCAGAATCATCCAACAAGATCATCATCAACAATTTGAAGAAGAAGCTTGGATCCAAGAAAGGGAAATGGGCAGAAGAACTACCTTATGTGCTTTGGGCTGATAGGACAACCCCTAAGAATGCTACTGGTCAAACGCCATTCTCTTTGGTATTTGGGGCAGAATCAGTGATCCCAACAGAAATGGTGGTTCCAACTGCTAGAACAAGTACCCGTGATCCTGAGGAAAATGATGAGAACTTGGCTCAAGACCTGGATACTATTGAAGAAATCAGGGATCTGGCTAGGATAAGGATGGCCAGTTATCAACAAAGAATGGCTGGTGCTTACAACAAAAATGTCAGGATCAGGAAGTTTCAAGTTGGAGACATGGTATTAAGGAAAGCATTTCAGAATACCACCAATCCTACTGATGGAAAATTGGCTCCAAAATGGGAAGGCCCTTATTTGATTGAAGCTGAAGCAGGAAAGGGGGCATATAGATTGCTAACCATGGAAGGTGATTTGCTACCAAGAGCTTGGAATGTTGTCCACTTGAAGAAATATTTCATGTGAGCAGGATCCTCATGGCACAAATGATCCTTACGTTAGGGGTATCCTTGAAGGATTCTTAAAGTATCGGTGATCCTTACTTTGGTAATGTCCTAATCCTGAACTATTTCATTTCCTTATTTTCTCATATAAGGATAAGGATCATGTGTCCTTTATCCATCTCTCACGTGATTTTAAGTTTTGAAAGTTCAGGTATCCTTAGCAAAATGTTGGTTATCTGCAGAAGAAATCCGTTCCTTGGGTTTAACCCCAGTTATTTGGGCTTGACCCCAGTTCCGCCTGTAGCGCATGATGATCCTGGTATAGTTCAAGGCAATGGGACCAGTACTCGCTTTAGGGGCTGATAATTCCATTGTACTGGCTATACCTAGGATCCTACGTATAATGGTAGACGTACCATACATCCGTTCCTAAGGTTTCTAACGTTTTCACGTTAGCTAAGGTTTTGACATTTTCATGTCACTAAGTTTGGATAGTCGCCAGTTAGGGCCATACTCCAGTTTACATACGATCCTTGGGCTTGTCCCCAGTTATCCTTGGGCTTGTCCCCAGTTGTCCTTGGGCTTGTCCCCAGTTGCTAACTCTTATCTTATATTAGCTTAGTCCCAAGTTATGCTCTATTTCAGGTCCTTGAAGATAAGCAACTAGGGATCCTTGATCCTTACTTCTCTCTAAGGTTTATCTTATAGTTATCCTGATTATGCTTAGGATCCTAACTTGGATCCTCAGGTATGATCCATAACTATTTTTAATTCTATTCATTGTTTATTTGAATAACCCTTAAAATTTGACAACTAAACTTGTGATCCTTAAAATATATTACTTTTTGGGATTCTTCGACTATAGTATATTTGATCATGGATCATATCCTAAATATTTTCAATCTGACTTATTCAAAATTGCTTATTCAATAAGTGTACATCAAAACAATTGAGAATTAAAGAGACAAAAAGGATAACAATACAAGATAAGCGACAAAAGATTAAGGTTTTATTTATTAACAAAAGATTAACCCTTAAAAGGTTGTCAAAATTACCTACCCCGAGCATCTACCAGCAATACGTGGCCCGTCCGCTGGGGTAGGTAAAGGGTGTCCATTGTCTAAAGGTCTTAGTAGTGCAGGAAATAAAAAGATGGCAGGATCACAATGGCTTCATCCCCCAAACAGAGGATCCCTCCACCAGTTGTAATCCTACCTATTGTCCAAAGGATCATTCATGATCCTTAACCCTAATAGCTATTGTTTAGTTATTACAGACCATCACTGTTTTAAAAACATCACAACCACAAAAAACTACTACCAAATTTAAAAATTGGGCTCCGGCTACGTCTAAGAATGTCCATCATCGCCCAATTGGGCAGCCTACACCTTCGCTGCATCCTCATCCCCTCCGGCTTCGATATCCTTAACCTGATCCTTCCCACTGCCTCCAACCTCGATCGCCAAAACCTCCCCAGCCTCTTCATCATCTTCAAGATCAGCCAACCTCGCTTTCCAGCCCTCAACATCCCAGCTGCTTCTGTCGAAGTTAGGATCTTGAGCTTCCTGGGCCATCTTTAGTTTTGTCTGATACATTGTGATGGCAGCAGAGACCTTTGCACCTTCTATGAGATCATGCTTCTCATAGTCAAAGTCAATCAGGATTTTAGCCGTCTTAGTCTTGGCATCTTGAAGGGCTTTTTCAAGATCAGCAATCTTAAGATCCTTAAGCACTGCAACTTGTTGGAGGTCAGCAATCTTCTTATCCTGCTCCTCGACGCTTCCCACATAATCTTCAAACTCAGCAAATTTCTGCAAAGAAAAAGACAAAGCAATTCAAGATCAGATGATCCTCAAATGAGTAGGATACCTAGGCAGAATTGATGATCCTCACGTCATTGAAGTATTCAAGGAACTGGTCGCGGATCAGTGGTAGGCCTTGTAGGTCCTCTGTGTCAGAAGTTTTCCTCTTCTTGCCACCCCTTCCTTTAGTGGGTGCCTTGGGAATGGAGATGCTAGGACTGGTAGTGGACCTCTTCTTCTTGGATCGAACAACATCAAGGTCGGCAGTGTTGAATTGGGAGGCAGGCTTGGAAGATTTTCCAGCACCTACACAACCAAAACAAGATAAGTATCTTTACTTCACTTATATTTCACTATTTATTTAAAATTTTAAACAAAGATACTTACTTGACATCGTGACAGAGCCTGAGGATACCTCCTGAGAATCCTGGGTGGTTGTCTTGAAAGATCTTGTTTCAGGATCAAGTCTCTTGAAAGCGGCGAGTCTCTCTTTGGCAGCAGGAGACAGTCTGAGGTGTGAGAGGGTGATAGCTGCATAACAAGAAAGCAAAAGTATATAAGTGATCCTTATATCAAAAGAAAGTTCTCTGGTGATCCTTCTCAGGATCCTCCATCCTACCATGGGTAGCCCATTTCCTGGGTAGATCCTTCCCGTCATGGATAGAATCTCTCTTTACGAAAAAGAAACGTCGCTTCCAGTTAGTATCATTCTTGGTAGCTTTGAAGATCGGGTGTTCCTCACCAGGTTTACGTTTGAACAAATAACGATGAGAACCAAATGTAGTAAGATCATACAGCTCTGACATTCCTAGGTCTATCCCTTCCTGCTCGATGATCCTTTCAAGGGTATACAAAACCCTCCAGATCATCGGCATGGCTTGGATATAAGAGATGCCGGTTAGGGAAAAGAAAGATTGGGTGAAGGCTGGAAAAGGATATGTATAGGCTATGGTGAACGGAGTGACAGGAAAAGCAACCCAGTTGTCGGAAATATGATCACTCAGGGCATTGGGATCAAAAGATTTAAACACGGTGTTCGCCGGGAAACAGTAGCGGATCCTATCAATCTGCGGATCGGTGAAACAGCAGCGTTCTTTTATGGAATCTTCGATGATCCCCTGGCTCTTCAGTGGGCTGTTTTTCGGGTGATCCTTAGCTGGGGAGTTCCGGAGCAACATTTTTGACAGAATGATGGAAAGAGACGGAAAACAGAGCAAAAGAAGGAAGAAGATGAAGAGAGAATACCTGTTTATCTTCGGATGCAGTTATAAAGGGAGTATCTCTGAAATTTAAATGCAAACGATCCTATCTATATCTCCTATTTATAATCATGATTGTGCAGGGTTGTCACTTCTGTGACGTCATAGTTGCAACGGATAGTTCAACATCAACGGCTATATATCCGTTAGTTAGTTGCGGATAAGATCAAGAAAATATAATTCGTTCATTTTACATATTACTCCTTATATTTTGGGGGCAATTGTTACAGGGGGATTTTCTAACAATTAGTGATCCTTACTTGTTATCCTAATAAATGATCCTTACTTCTGTGACAGACAGTGATCCTCAAAAGAGCTTCAGGATCAGGATCATGGATCACCTTAAGGATCCTCATACTAACGATTGTTTGTTTGTGTTTCGTATTATTTTGCAGGAGTAACAAGCTTGACTTGGTCTTGGCAACGTTACTATGGAATATTCCACGGGTATTTCGCACACGTTTGACTGGAAATGGACGTTGTGGAGAACGTGGGAGCATGGCTCAAAAGTCGGATAGTTTGTTAGCATAGTTAACTTCTATTTTTAAAAGGGGTGACGAGCTAGTAATTAAAACACTTAGCCATTTTCAGCTACACACACTCTCGTACAATTGCACTCTTGAAGCTTTCGGAAAACACTTAACAGTTTTCACTCACTTTTACACATTTCACCATAGTGATCATTGTACCTAGCTCGTTACTATCCGAAGTTGTAAACATTTACTGATTTATTTGAGCTTGGTGATCGGTAGTTTCCATCACCCGAGGTTTTTTATGCCGGAGATCTTCTAAAGATCAAGGGCTTTTTCCTCGTATAAAATCCTTGTGTCGTTTGTGCAATTTACATTGAAGTGATCCTTATCATTGTTCCTCATTTCAAGCATCATTCCCCGTAACTAAGAGTTTGGTTGCATTATCCTCATCAGATTTTTTGACCAAAAACAGTTATGATGTTTTTGTTGAACAATGATGGGTTGTAATAACTTTAGACAATAGTTTCTAGGGTGAAGGATCATGGATCCTTGAACAATAGGCTGGATAATGGGTGGTGGATGGATCCTCTGTTCGGGGGATGAAGCCACTCGTTATCCTTTCGTCTTTTATTTCCTGCACTACAAAGACCTGTAAACAATGGACACCCTTTGCCAACCCATGTGGACGGGCCACGTTTTGCTGGTAGAAACGTGGGTTGGCAATTTTGACAACCTTAAAGGGTTTAACGTTTTGTGAATAAAATAACTTTAACTTTTTGGCTATCTCCCGTGTTGCTATCCTTGTTAGTACTTTACTTTTCAATTGTTGTGATATACATTTTGTCTAAACTTATCAAGTAAAGAAAAAATTTAATAAATATCCTCAAAAAGTTTAGGATATGATCAAGGATCACATATCCTATAGTCGACAAGTTCCGAAAAGTAGTATATTTTAAGGATCATAAGTTCAGTTGTCAAAGGATAAGGGTTACTCAAATGAATAATGAATAAAATCAAAATAGTTAAGGATCATACCTGAGAATCCAAGTTAGGATCCTAACCTTTAACACTTATAATTAGGATAACCAAAAGACAAACCTTAGTAGAAGGTAAGGATCAAGGATCCTTGGTCGTTTGTCTCCAAAAACCTGAAATAGGATACAACTTGGGACTAAGCCAATATAAGATAAGAGTTAGTAACTGGGGACAAGCCCAATATACCGGGGACAAGCCCAAAGGATAACTGGGGACAAGCCCAAAGGATAACTGGGGACAAGCCCAAAGGATCGTGTGTAAACTGGAGTATGGCCCTCACTAGCGACTATCCAAACTTAGTGACATGAAAATGTCAAAACCATAGCTAACGTGAAAACGTTAGAAACCTTAGGAACGGATGTATGGTACGTCTACCATTATACGTAGGATCCTGAATATAGCCAGTACAATGAAATTGTCAGCCCCTAAAGCGAGTACTGGTCCCATTGCCATGAACTATACCAGGATTATTGTGCGCTACTGGCGAAACTGGGGACATGCCCAAACTGGGGTCAAGCCCAAATCACTGGATACTTCTGTGGATAATCAGTCCTTTGTTAAGGATACCTGAACCTTCAAAACTCAGAATCAAGTGAAAGGAGGATAAAGGATACAGGATCCTTATCCTTATCCTTATCCTTATATAGGATAATTAAAAAAAAATGAAATAGTTTGGGATTAGATCATTACCAAAATGAGAATCATCTGTCTTATAAGGATCCTTCAAGGATCTTTGTCATGTTAGGATCATGGATCCTTATCACATGAAGTATTTCTTTAAGCGGACAGTATTCCAAGCTCTTGGCAGCAAATCACCTTCCATTGTTAGCAATCGATATGCCCCCTTTCCTGCCTCAGCTTCGATCAAGTAAGGGCCTTCCCATTTTGGTGCCAACTTTCCATCAGCAGGATTGGTGGTATTCTGAAATGCTTTCCTTAATACCATATCACCAACTTGGAATTTCCTGATCCTGACATTTTTGTTGTAGGCTCCAGCCATCCTTTGTTGATAACTAGCCATCCTTATCCTTACCAAATCCCTGATTTCTTCTATAGTATCCAAGTCTTGAACCAAGTTTTCAGCATTTTCTTCAGGATCACGAATGCTTGTTCTTGCAGTTGGAACCACCATCTCTGTAGGGATCACTGATTCTGCCCCAAATACCAAAGAAAATGGAGTTTGGCCAGTAGCATTCTTGGGAGTTATCCTATCGGCCCAAAGCACATAAGGTAGTTCTTCTGCCCATTTTCCTTTCTTGGATCCAAGCTTCTTCTTCAAATTGTTGATGATGATCTTGTTGGATGATTCTGCCTGACCATTAGCTTGTGGGTGCACTGGTGTTGATGTTATCATCTTAATCCCCCATCTGTCACAAAAGTTAGTAGTTCTACTCCCAATGAATTGGGATCCATTATCACAAACAATTTTAGAAGGGATACCAAATCTAGTAATAATGTTTCTTTTAATAAAGGATATAACTTCCTTTTCTCTGACTTGAGCAAAGGCTTCAGCCTCTATCCACTTGGAGAAGTAATCAGTCATAGCAAGCATGAATACTTTTCCACCAGGTGCCTTAGGAAGCTTACCCACTATATCCATTCCCCATCTCATAAATGGCCAAGAAGAGGATATAAGATGCAAAAGTTCTGCTGGTTGGTGAAGGATATTACTGTGTCTCTGAGAAGGATCACACTTCTTGGCATACTCCACATCATCCTTCTTCATAGTGGGCCAATAGTATCCTGTCCTCAGGATCCTTGAGAATAATGCCCTGCCCCCAGTGTGGTTTCCACAATCTCCTTCATGAAAATCCTTTAGGACTTCTTGGATTTCAGGATCCTCAATGCATCTTAGATATGGTCCTGCAAGAGATCGTTTATACAACATATTATTCAATATTGTAAATTGAGATACCTTAATTTTGAAAGCCCTAGGGTTTTCTCCTGTAGGAATCTCTCCATGTGGTATGTATCTCATGATTGGGAGGATCCATGATCCTGAATGAGATTGAGTATCATCACTAGGGATGATTGCAGAATCTTCTCCTATCTCCATAGCTACATGATCCTCGATAGCAGGGGTCAGGATATGGATAATAGGGATCCTTATATCCTTCGGGATTTCAAGGATGATCCAAGATTGGCTAATGCATCAGCCTCTGCATTCTCTTCCCTTGGTACCTGTGTCAAACTAAAGGAAACAAAAGAGAGTGCCAATTCTTTGACTATCTCTAAATATTTGATTAGCTTTTCACCTTTAACAGCATAGGATCCATTAAAGTGATTAGTGATTAACAATGAATCTACATGTACCTCAAGATACCTGATCCTCATATGCTTTGCAATTTGCAAACCAGCTATCAAGGCTTCATACTCAGCCTCATTGTTGGTAGTTTGAAATTCACAAGCTATGGAGTGGGGTATTATGTCCCCCTGTGGTGATTTTAGTAGTATTCCCAGCCCTGTTCCTTTTACATTGGAGGCTCCATCAGTGAATAGTATCCAAGGATCCTTAGTTTCTTCAAGCTGTTGGACTTCTAACTCAGCCTCCTTTTGCAAATCACTACTAAAATCTGTCACAAAGTCAGCTAAGGCTTGGGATTTGATGGCAGTCCTTGGTTCATATCTTATATCTTATGCACTAAGCTTCACTGCCCACTTAGCCATCCTTCCTGACATTTCAGGTTTCCTGAGAACATTCTTAATTGGAAAATTAGTCTTAACGATAATGGCATGAGTCTCAAAATAATGTCTTAATTTAGTGGATGCCATTATTAATGCAAGGATAAGTTTCTCTAAGTGTGAATACCTGGATTCAGCATCAAGTAAACTCTTACTTACATAATAAACACGATGTTGTGTACCTTGGTGATCCTTAACAAGGACCACACTTACTGCTTTTGAGGATACTGCTAAGTATAAGGATAATATATCCCCTTTTTCTGGTTTCATCAGGGTCGGGGCTGAGGATATGTAATCCTTAAGAGCTTTGAGGGCACTTTCATGCTTCTCAGTCCATTCAAATTTCTTGTTCTTCCTAAGGATGTCATAGAATTCCTTGCACTTTTCTGTGGATTTGGATATGAATCTGTTCAAGGCTACGATCCTGCCTGTCAATCTTTGCACATCCTTAGCATTGGCAGGGGATTTGATATTCACAATAGCCTTGATTTGCTCTGGACTTGCTTCAATGCCCCTCTTTGTCACCATATAGCCTAAGAATTTACCTGCCTTAACACCAAAATGACACTTGGAAGGATTTAGTTTCATATTAAATTTATCAAGGATATTGAATGCTTCCTCCAAGTCTTTAAGGTGATCCTCAGCTTTCTTGGATTTAACCACCATGTCGTCAATATAGACTTCCATAGTGTGTCCAATTTGTTCCTTGAACATCATATTGACTAGCCTTTGATAAGTAGTGTTTTGGTCAAAAATTCTGTTGAGGATATTGCAACCAAACTCTTTGTTTCGGGGAATGATGCTTAAAATGTATAACAACGATGAGGATCACTTCAATGTAAATTTGCACAAACAACACAAGGATTTATACGAGGAAAAAGCCCTTGATCAAGAGTTGATCTCCGGCACAAAAAACCCCGGGTGATGGAAACTACCGATCACCAAGTTCAAATAAATGATTAAATGTTTACAACTTCGGATAGTAACGAGCTAGGTACAAGGATCACTATCGTGAAATGTGTATAAGTGAATGAAAATGAATGAATGTTCGTCAAGAGCTTCAAGTGTGCGAATATATGAGTGTGTGTAGCTGCAAAAATGGCTAAGTGTTTCTCTACTAGCTCGTTACCCCTTTTAAAATAGAAATCTAACTACCAAACTAACTATCCGACTTTCGTGCCATGCCTCCACGTTCTCCACAACGTCTATTTTTGGCCAAGCACGTGCAGAATAGTTTGGGAATATTCTCCAGGAATGTCGCCAAGACTTGGTCAAGCTTGTTATACGTACGAGATAGTACAAAACATAAGTAAACAATCGTCAGTACGAGGATCCTTAAAGTGATCCATGATCCTGATCCTGAAGCTCTTCTGAGGATCACCACCTGTCACAGAAGTAAGGATCACTAATTAGGATAATGAGTAAGGATCACTAATTGTTAGAAAATCCTCCCCTAACAATTGCCCCCAAAATATAAGGAGTAATTTATTTTCTTGATCTTATCCGCAACTAACTAACGGTTATATAGCCGTTAAAATAGAACTAGCCGTTGCGATCATGACATCATAGAAGTGACTACCCTGCAGAATCATAATTATAAATAGAGATATAGATAGGATCATCTGCATTTAAATTCGAAAGAAACTCCCTTTATATTCTCCGTCAAAGATCAATCAGGTATCTCTTTCTTCATCTTCTTCCTCTCTTACTCTGTTTTTCTTTCTTTCCATCAAAGATGTTGCTCCGAAATTCCCCAGCCAAGGATCACCCAAAGAATAGTCCTCCGAAAAGCCAGGGGATCATTGAAGACTCCATTAAAGAACGCTGTTGTTTCAATGATGCTCAGATAGATAGGATCCGCCACTGTTTCCCGGCAAACACTGAGTTTAGGCCTTATGACCCCAATGCCCTGAGTGATCATATTTCCGACACGTGGGTTGCTTTCCCCGTCACTCCGTTCACCATAGGCTATTCATATCCTTTTCCAACCTTCACACAATCTTTCTTTTCATTAACCGGCATCTCTTATATTCAAGCCATGCCGATGATTTGGAGGGTTTTATACACCCTTGAAAGGATCATCGATCAGGAGGGAATAGATCTAGGAATGGCAGAGCTGGGAGAGCTGTATGATCTTACCACCTTTGGTTCTCATCGCTATTTGTTTAAACGCAAACCCGACGAGGAACACCCGATCTTCAAAGCCACCAAGAATGATGCTAATTGGAAGCGGCGTTTCTTTTTTATCAAGAGAGATTCCATTAAGGATGGAAAGGATCTACCTAAAAAATGGGCTACCCATGGTAGGGTGGAGGATCCTGATAAGGATCACTAGGAACTTTCTTTTGATGTAAGGATAACTTATATTTTTGCTTTCTTGTTATGCAGCTATCACCGTCTCACACCTCAAACTGTCCCCTGCTGCTAAGGAAAGGCTCCTTGCTTTCAAGAAACTTGACCCTGAGACAAGAACTTTCAAGACAACAACCCAAGATTCACAGGAGGTATCCTCAGGCTCTGTCACAATGTCAAGTAAGTATCCTTGTCTAAAATTTAAATAAATAGTGAAATATGAATTAAGAAAAGATACTTATCTTGTTTTGATCGTGTAGGTGCTGGAAAATCCACCAAGTCTGCTTCCAAGTTCAATGTTGCTGATCTCACCACTGTCAGATCCTCCAAGAGAAAAGCTCCTACCAGTCCGACAGCTTCGGTCCCCAAGGCACCCCTCAAAGGGAAGGCAATCAAGAAGAGAAAAGCCTCTGAAGCTGGGGATCTGCAAGGTCTGCCTCTGATCCGTCATCAATTCCTTGAGTACTTTAACGAGGTGAGGATCACTGTCTTTGCTCGTATATCCTGTTGACATATCCTGCTGGTATATCCTGCTGATTACATGATCCTGACCTTATCCTTTTTGCAGAAATTCGCAGAGATTGAGGACTATGTGGGCCACGTTGAGGATCAGGATAGGAAGATTGCCGATCTCTAGCAGGTTGCGGTGTTAAAGGATCTCACAATTGCTGATCTTCAGAAGGAAGTTCGGGATACCAAACAGCAGATGGCCAAGGTGCTGGTCAATGTTGATTATGAGAAGAGTGAGATCACCGAAGATGCCAAAGTCTCTGCCGCCATTACAATGTACAAGACCAAGCTTCAAATGGCCTTGGAAGCTCAGGATCCTGCTTTTGACAGGAGCACCTGGGATATTGAAGGTTGGAAGGCAAGGCTGGCTGAGCTGGACGATGAAGAGGCTGAGGAGGTTGAAGAGATCCTGACAATTGAAACTGGAGGCATAGGTGATGGTGGTGAAACAAGTGGAGCTGGAGGTGACAATGCAGCGAAGGTTTAGGCTGCAGGATTGGGCGATGAAGGACATTTCTAGACGCAGCCGGAGCCCAATTTTCTAAGTTTGATAGTTTGTTTTGGTTATGGTGTTTTTTGTTGAACAATGATGGGTTGTATTTGAACAGTAGGTTTTAGGATTAAGGATCATGTATGATCCTGTGGACAATAGGCAGGATAATGGGTGGTGGATGGATCCTCTGTTTGGGGGATGAAGCCACTCGTTATCCTTCCGTCTTTTATTTTCTGCACTACAAAGACCCGTAAACAATGGACACCCTTTGCCAACCCATGTGGACGGGCCACATTTTGCTGGTAAAAATGTGGGTTGGCAATTTTGACAACCTTAAGGGGTTAGTCTTTTGTTAATAAATAAAAACTTAACCTTTTGTCGCTTATCTTGTATTGTTATCCTTTATAATGTCTAACTTTCCAACTGTTGTAATATTCATTTTGTTTATACTTATCAAGCCTTAAAAAATCAGAAAAGATATACAGAAAGTTTAGGACACGATCAAGGATCACATATCCCATAACCGATAAGTTTTAAAAAGTGATATGGTTTAAGAATCATAAGTTCAGTTATCAAATATAAGGGTTATTCAAATAAATAATGAATAGAATTAAAAATAGTTAAGGATCATACCTGAGGATCCAAGTTAGGATCCTAACCATAATAAGGATAACTACAAGATAAACCCTAGATTAAAGTAAGGATCAAGGATCCCTAGTTGCCTATCTTCAAGAACCTGAAATAGAGCATAACTTGGGACTAAGCCAATATAAGATAAGAGTTAGTAACTGGGGACAAGCCCAAGGATAACTGGGGACAAGCCCAAGGATCGTATGTAAACTGGAGTATGGCCCTAACTGGCGACTATCCAAACTTAGTGGCATGAAAATGCCAAAACCTTAGCTAACGTGAAAACGTTAGAAACCTTAGCTAACGTGAAAACGTTAGAAACCTTAGGAACGGATGTATGGTACGTCTACCATTATACGTAGGATCCTAAGCATAGCCAGAACAATGGAATTATCAGCCCCTAAAACGAGTACTGGTCCCAATGCCTTGAACTATACCAGGATCATCGTGCGCTACAGGCGGAACTGGGGTCAAGCCCAAATAACTGGGGTTAAACCCAAGGAACGGATTGCTTCAGCAGATAACCAATGTTATGCTAAGGATAACTGAACTTTCAAAACTTAAATTCACGTGAGAGATGGATAAAGGATACATGATCCTTATCCTTATATGAGAAAATAAAGAAACGAAATAGTTCAAGTTTAGGATATTACCTAAGTAAGGATCACCGATACTTTGAGGATCCTTCAAGGATATCCCGTTCGTGAGGATCATCTGTGTCATGAGGATCCAGCTCACATGAAATATTTCTTCAAGTGGACAGCATTCCAAGCTCTTGGTAGCAAATCACCTTCCATGGTTAGCAATCTATATGCCCCCTTTCCTGCTTCAGCTTCAATCAAATAAGGGCCTTCCCACTTTGGAGCCAATTTTCCATCAGCAGGATTGGTGGTATTCTGAAATGCTTTCCTTAATACCATATCTCCAACTTGAAACCTTCTGATCCTGACATTTTTGTTGTAAGCACCAGCCATTCTTTGTTGATAACTGGCCATCCTTATCCTAGCCATATCCCTGATTTCTTCAATAGTATCCAGGTCTTGAGCCAAGTTTTCATTATTTTCCTCAGGATCACGAGTACTTGTTCTAGCAGTTGGAACCACCATTTCTGTTGGGATCACTGATTCTGCCCCAAACACCAAAGAGAATGGTGTTTGACCAGTTGCATTCTTAGGGGTTGTCCTGTCAGCCCAAAGCACATAAGGTAGTTCTTCTGCCCATTTCCCTTTCTTGGATCCTAGCTTCTTCTTCAAATTGTTGATGATGATCTTGTTGGATGATTCTGCCTGACCATTAGCTTGTGGGTGGACTGGTGTTGATGTTATCATCTTAATCCCCCAGCTGTCACAAAAGTTAGTGGTTCTGCCCCCAATAAATTGGGAACCATTATCACATATAATCTCAGAAGGAATTCCAAATCTAGTTATAATATTTCTTTTAATGAAGGATATAACTTCCTTTTCTCTGACTTGGACAAAAGCTTCAGCCTCTATCCACTTGGAGAAGTAATCAGTCATAGCAAGCATGAATACTTTTCCACCAGGTGCCTTAGGGAGCTTACCAACTATATCCATACCCCATCTCATAAATGGCCAAGAGGAGGATATAGGATGCAATAATTCAGCTGGTTGATGAAGGATATTGCTGTGTCTCGGGCAAGGATCACATCTTCTGGCATACTCCACAGCATCTTTCTTCATGGTTGGCCAGTAGTATCCTGTCCTCAGGATCCTTGAGAATAATGCCCTGCCCCCAGTGTGGTTTCCACAATCTCCTTCATGGAAGTCTTTTAAAACTTCTTGGATTTCAGGATCCTCAATGCATCTCAAGTATGGTCCTGCAAGAGATCTTCTATACAACATATTATTTAAAATTGTGAATTGAGATACCTTAGATTTGAAAGCCCTAGGGTTTTCTCCTGTAGGAATCTCTCCATGTTGTAAGTATCTCATAATTGGTGAGATCCATGATCCTGATCCTGAATGGGATCGAGTATCCTCACTAGGGATCATTGCAGAATCATTCCCTATCTCCGTAGCCACATGATCCTCAATAGATGGCGTCAGGATATGGATAATAGGGATCTTGATATCCTCCGGGATCTTCAAGGATGATCCTAAATTAGCCAATGCATCAGCTTCTGTATTTTCTTCCCTTGGTACCTGTGACAAACTAAAGGAAACAAAAGAGAGTGCCAAACTTTTGACTATCTCCAAATATTTGGTTAGCTTTTCACCTTTAACAGCATAGGATCCATTAAAGTGGTTTGTAAGTAACAAAGAATCTACGTGTACCTCAAGATACCTGATTCCCATATGCTTAGCAATTTGCAAACCAGCAATTAAGGCTTCATATTCAGCCTCATTGTTAGTGGTTTGGAACTCACAAGCTATAGAGTGGGGTATTATGTCCCCCTGTGGTGATTTTAGTAGTATTCCAAGCCCTGTGCCTTTGACATTTGAGGATCCATCAGTATAGAGTATCCAAGGATCCTTGGTCTCTTCTAGCTGCTGGACTTCTAGCTCAGCTTCTTCTTGTAAATCACTACTGAAATCAGCCACAAAGTCAGCTAATGCTTGGGATTTGATGGCTGTCCTAGGCTCATATCTTATATCGTATGCACTCAGCTTCACTGCCCACTTAGCCATCCTTCCTGACATCTCTGGTTTCCTGAGGACATTCTTAATTGGAAAATTAGTTTTAACAATGATAACATGAGTTTCAAAATAATGTCTTAACTTGGTAGATGCCATAATTAATGCAAGAATAAGCTTTTCAAGGTGTGAGTACCTGGATTCGGCATCAAGTAAACTTTTACTTACATAATAGACAGGATGTTGTGTACCTTCATAATCCTTAACAAGGACCGCACTTACTGCTTTTGAGGATACTGCAAGATACAAGGATAACACATCACCTTTTTCTGGTTTCATCAAAGCTGGGCCTGAGGATAGGTAGTCTTTGAGTGCTCTTAAAGCATTTTCATGCTTTTCCGTCCACTCAAATTTCTTGTTCTTCCTTAGGATATCATAGAATTCTTTACACTTCTCGGAGGATTTGGATATAAATCTGTTCAAGGCTGCTATCCTGCCTGTTAGCCTTTGAACATCCTTAGCATTTGCCGGAGATTTGATGTTCACTATTGCTTTAATTTGTTCCGGGCTAGCTTCAATGCCTCTCTTTGTCACCATATATCCTAAGAATTTACCTGCTTTAACACCAAAGTGACATTTTGAAGGATTAAGTTTCATGTTGTATTTGTCAAGGATATCGAATGCTTCCTCCAAGTCTCTTAGGTGATCCTCAGCTTTTAAGGATTTTACCACCATATCATCTATGTAAACCTCCATAGTTTGTCCGATCTGGTCCTTGAACATCATATTCACCAGCCTTTGATATGTTGCACCTGCATTTCTTAATCCGAACGGCATAGCAATATAGCAGTATATACCAGTTGGAGTCATGAAGGCTGTATCCTCTTGGTCAGATGGTTCCATTTGGATTTGTTGGAATCCAGATGAAGCATCCATAAAAGTTAACAGTTCATGACCCGCCGTTGCATCCACCATGGAGTCAATGTGGGGTAAAGGGAAAGGATCCTTGGGACATGCCTTATTTAAATCTGTAAAATCGACACATACCCTCCACTTTCCGTTTTTCTTTTGAACAACAACCACATTGGCCAACCATCTTGGATACTTGACCTCCCTAATCATACCTGCCCGGAGCAATTTCTCTACCTCTTCCTGGATAATGGCATTCCTTTCCGGTGCAAACTTCCTTCTCCTTTGATGGATTGGTTTGAAGGATTTGTCAATCCCGAGTTTGTGAGTGATTACATCCTTGGATATACCAGTCATGTCTTCGTGTTTCCATGCAAAGGTAGTCTTTCTCCTTCTGAGGAAGGATACGAGGTCTTCTTTCATCTCGCCAAGGATCCCTGATCCGATATAGATTTTGGATTCAGGATCATCAGGATCCATGAGGATTTCTACCACATCCTGCTCTTTGGCCTCCAAGACATCCCTTGGAGGATACCTTGATTGCTATTGTTCCCTTGACTTCGAGGCTGGTTTCATCGATGAAGTGTAGCAATTCTTAGCCTCCTGCTGATCACTATCAATCTTCACTATTCCCCAAGGACTAGGGAGCTTCACACATTGATGGTAAGTAGATGGGACTGCTTTCATATCATGTATCCAAGGCCTGCCAAGGATAACATTACAATAAGATAAACAGTCAATAACACAAAATTTTTTATAAGAGTGTAAGCCTTCAATATATATTGGGAGTTTAATGTCCCCCAGGGTATTCTTGGTTTCGCCACTAAATCCCACGAGCACGGAGGATCTTGGTATGATCTCTGATTCAGGGATACCCATCTTTTTTAGAACATCAAGCTGGATAATGTTCACGGAACTTCCTCCGTCTATAAGGATCCTGCGTACAAAATGTTGATATGAAAAGAGTAATAACTAAACCATCGTGATGAGGATCCTGGATATCAACACGATCCTCTTCATCAAAGGTTATGACTTTTCCTTCGGAGACACTTGATGTTCGAACTGGTCTTTCTCCATTATCCATTTTAGTTTCCTTTGCATGCCTTTTAGCTGCTGAGAAGGATGTGCCACAAATGTCGGATCCTCCAGAAATAAAGTTTATCACTTGTGCATCTGCTGGAGGGGCTGGAGCCTTCTCAGGGATCCTTTCAGGATCCTGAGTTCTTGACTTTTTTCTTCCCAACAATTCTTTTAGATGCCCCTTGCTCAACAAGTATCCAATTTCCTTTCTTAATGCAATGCATTCTTCTGTGAGGTGCCCAAAATCTTCATGATATGCACACCACTTTGATTTATCCTTAGTTGCAGCCGGCCTATCATTCTTTCTCGGCCATCTAGCTTTATCACCTAGGTTCTGCATAGCAAGGATTAGTTCATTGTTATCAACACTAAAACAATATTCAGAAATTGGAGGATAATCCTCATCATCCTCTTCTTGATCAACAGAGTGCACGTTTTGATTATCAGATCTGTTGTAGGATCTGAATTTGTTGTTCCTGAATGAGGATCCTTGCTTATCCTGCTTTGAGGATCCTGCTAACCTCTCCTGGATCCTCTTGTCATCCTCTAGCCGAATGAATCTAAGTGCTCGGGTTCTTACCTCATCTAAGTTCCTGCATGGTGTCATAACAAGATCATCATAGAAAGACGAATCCCTAAGCAACCCCATTTTGAAGGCCTCAACAGCCGTAGCTATATCTAAGTTGGGAATGTCTAAGGATTCTTTACTGAATTTGGTAATGTAATCCCTTAATGATTCATTATGACCCTGGGTTATCCTATATAAATCACTAGTTAATCGTTCAAATTTTCTACTACAAGAAAACTGATTATTAAACAAGTTAACTAGGTTAGCAAATGAGGTAATAGAATAGGGAGGAAGACTTAGCAGCCATTTGAGAGCTGATCCAGTAAGAGTGGATCTGAATCCCTTGCACAGACATGCTTCCTTTAACCTTTCTGGAATTGGATTGATCTCCATCCTCTCCCTGTATTGTGCCATGTGTTCTTCAGGATCTGTTGAACCATCATACAACTTCATTGTTGGCACATGGAACCTCTTGGGTATCTCGGCATCACAGATTGGTGGTGCAAAACGAGATATCTTGTGGCTCCCATCTGCAATCTCTGGGATAGGTTTGACTACTCCCGGAACACTCGATATCATATCCTTTAGCTTTTTCAATTCTCTAGCCATGGCATGATTGATACCTGGATCCTGTATAAGACCACGGTTAGTAGTATGAGAATTGTTAAAAGTGTTACCTCCCATTGGATTCAAGTTAGGGACAATGGATGTTAATCCATATTGTTGGGGCTTTGGAATGATCGAGGGACCAGTAGAAGCATTGGTCTGCATTGGAATGAAATCTCCCTGATGGACATCTGAACTTCCTGTTTGCAAACTCCTCAAGGATCCTGGCATCTGGAAGGATCCTTGAAACTGGGACGATCCTGGAACGAAGGAGAATCCTTGAACCTGGGATGATCCTGGAACGAAGGAGGATCCTTGAACCTGGGATGATCCTTGAACGAAGGAGGATCCTTGAACCTGGGATGATCCTGGAACGAAGGAGGATCCTTGAACCTGGGATGATACTGGAACGAAGGAGGATCCTTGAACCTGGGATGATCCTGGAACGAAGGAGGATCCTTGAATCTGCTGCATTCCTGAATATCCTCCTGAATTCATGAGGGATCCCATATGCTGAGGATAGGACCCCGCTGGCTGGAAATATGAACCCAATGCCTGGGTCATTGTTGTTGTTCCATAGTGCACTCCTTTTGGTCCACCCACATATTGAACGTCCGGAGCCACTGATGTCTGAGAAGTAATCGCCGGAGTATCAAAACTCAAGGATTTCGGAACCAGTGGGGAATGATCCTCTGCCGTTGTCTTTTGTTTTTTGAGATCTCCGATTTCTTTGAGAATCCTCTCATTGGTCTTATCCTGTTGCCGTATCTGATCCTTCATCTACAAAATCAAAGTAAACATGTCACTAGTAGTGGGAGTGTAAGAAGCAGAAGAAGTTGGAGGTTTTGAGAAAATGGGAGTTGGTTTCTTCGCAGCATTCTCAGTGTTCTTCTGGGATCCAGAAGGTGGTGGAGGCAAAGGAGGGACGCCTTGTGAAGAAGTGAATGAAGGCATCAAGTTTGAAGCATTCTTCGCTGAGGAAGCCATTTGCTTGGTCGTAGCGAACCGAAATGAGCACAGAAATGCGAATTTTTCTAAGGACGAAGCACCAATGGCCCCACGGTGGGCGCCAAACTGTTTTGGTCAAAAATTCTGTTGAGG
Source organism: Helianthus tuberosus (assembly GCA_030545235.1). Classification (NCBI taxonomy): domain Eukaryota; kingdom Viridiplantae; phylum Streptophyta; class Magnoliopsida; order Asterales; family Asteraceae; genus Helianthus; species Helianthus tuberosus. The sequence continues at coordinate 75,732 of JARYGA010040711.1, forward strand.
ATATTGCAACCAAACTCTTTGTTTCGGGGAATGATGCTTAAAATGTATAACAACGATGAGGATCACTTCAATGTAAATTTGCACAAACAACACAAGGATTTATACGGGGGAAAAGCCCTTGATCAAGAGTTGATCTCCGGCACAAAAAACCCCGGGTGATGGAAACTACCGATCACCAAGTTCAAATAAATGATTAAATGTTTACAACTTCGGATAGTAACGAGCTAGGTACAAGGATCACTGTCGTGAAATGTGTATAAGTGAATGAAAATGAATGAATGTTCGTCAAGAGCTTCAAGTGTGCGAATATATGAGTGTGTGTAGCTGCAAAAATGGCTAAGTGTTTCTCTACTAGCTCGTTACCCCTTTTAAAATAGAAATCTAACTACCAAACTAACTATCTGACTTTCGTGCCATGCCTCCACGTTCTCCACAACGTCTATTTTTGGCCAAGCACGTGCAGAATAGTTTGGGAATATTCTCCAGGAATGTCGCCAAGACTTGGTCAAGCTTGTTATACCTGCGAGATAGTACAAAACATAAGTAAACAATCGTCAGTACGAGGATCCTTAAAGTGATCCATGATCCTGATCCTGAAGCTCTTCTTAGGATCACCACCTGTCACAGAAGTAAGGATCACTAATTAGGATAATGAGTAAGGATCACTAATTGTTAGAAAATCCTCCCCTAACAAGTAGCACCTGCATTCCTTAGTCCAAATGGCATAGCGATATAACAATATATACCAGTTGGGGTCATAAAGGTTGTATCCTCTTGATCTGATGGTTCCATCTGAATTTGTTGAAATCCAGATGAAGCATCCATAAAAGTCAACAACTCATGACCCGCGGTAGCATCCACCATGGAGTCTATGTGGGGTAATGGGAAAGGATCCTTGGGACATGCCTTGTTTAAATCAGTAAAATCGACACATACCCTCCACTTTCCATTTTTCTTTTGAACAACAACCACATTGGCTAACCATCTTGGATACTTAACCTCTCTTATCATACCTACCCGAAGTAGTTTATCTACCTCTTCCTGGATAATAGCATTCCTCTCGGGTGCAAACTTCCTCCTCTTTTGATGAATTGGCTTGAATGACCTGTCAATGCCAAGTTTATGAGTAATTATATCTTTAGATATAGCTGTCATATCCTCATGTTTCCAGGCAAAGGTAGTTTTTCTTCTTTTAAGGAAGGATATTAGCTCCTGTTCAATGTCGCTAAGGATCCCTGATCCTATGAAGATCTTGGATTCAGGATCATCAGGATCCATGAGGATTTCTTTCAAATCCTGTTCTCTTGCCTCCAAGACATCTCTTGAAGGATACTTTAATTGCTATTGCTCCCTTGGTCTTGAGGCTGGCTTCATTGATGATGTATAACAATTCTTAGCCTCTTGTTGATCACTCTCAGTTATCATTAGTCCCCATGGACTTGGAAGCTTTACACACTTATGATAGGTGGATGGGACTGCCTTCATATCATGTATCCATGGCCTACCAAGGATAACATTACAACAAGATAAGCAATCTATAACACAAAATTTCTGATAAGAATGGAGTCCTTCAATATAAATAAGGAGTTTGATGTCCCCCAATGTGTTTTTGGTTTCCCCACTAAATCCCACAAGGAGTGAGGATCTTGGGACAATATCAGACTCCGGGATATTCATTTTCTTGAGGACATCAAGCTGAATGATGTTCACAGAGCTTCCTCAATCGATTAGGATCCTGCGAACAAAGTGGTTAGAAATAAACAATGTAATTACAAGACCATCATGATGAGGATCCTGGACATCAACACGATCATCCTCATCAAAAGTTATCATCTTATCCTTGGTGACGGTGGAGGTCCGGATGGGTCTGTCCCCATTATCCATCTTGGTTTCCCTAGTATATCTCTTGGCTGCTGAAAAGGAAGTACCACAAATGTCTGATCCACCGGATATGAAGTTTATAACTTATGCATCTGCTGGAGGAGCAGGAGCCCTTTCCGGGATCCTTTCAGGATCCTGGATCCTTGATTTCTTCCGTCCCAAAAGTTCCTTCAAATGCCCCTTGCTCAACAAGTAACCAATTTCCTTTCTTAGTGCAATACACCCTTCAGTGAGATGCCCGAAATCCTCATGATATGCACACCACTTGGACTTATCCTTTGTAGCAGCTGGTTTATCACTTTTTCTCGGCCACCTAGCTTTCTCACCTAGATTCTGCATTGCAAGGATTAGTTCATTGTTATGAATAGAAAAACAGTATTCAGAAATAGGAGGATAATCCTCATCATCCTCTTCTTGTTCCACCGCATGCACGTTCTGGTTATCAGACTTGTTGTAGGACTTGGATTTGCTGTTCCAGAAGTAGGATCCTTGTTTCTCCTATTTTGAGGATCCTGTCAATCTATCCTGGATCCTTTTGTCATCCTCTAGGCGGATAAACCTAAGGGCCCTGGTTCTTACTTCATCAAGATTCCTGCAAGGTGTCATAACAAGATCATCATAGAATAATGAATCCCTAAGCAATCCCATTTTAAAGGCTTCTACAGCCGTAGCAATAACCAAATTAGGAATATCTAAGGATTCTTTACTAAACTTAGTGATATAATCTCTAAGTGATTCATTTTGACCTTGTGTTACCCTATATAGATCACTAGTTAATCGTTCAAATTTTCTACTACAAGAGAATTGACTATTAAACATATTAACTAGATTAGCAAATGAAGTAATAGAGTAAGGGGGAAGACTTAGCAGCCATTTAAGAGCAGATCCTGTGAGCGTGGATCCAAATCCCTTGCATAGACATGCTTCCTTTAACCTCTCAAGAATTGGATTGATCTCTATCCTCTCTCTATACTGAGCTACATGCTCTTCTGGATCTGTTGAACCATCATACAGCTTCATAGATGGTATCTGGAACCTTTTGGGTATCTCAGCATCACATAAGGGTGGTGTAAAACGAGATATCATATGGCTACCATCTGCAATTTCAGGAATGGGTTTAACCACTCCTGGTACACTGGATATCATATCCTTAAGTTTCTGTAATTCCCTAGCCATAGCTTGATTGATACCTGTATCCTGCATTGAGCCATGGTTAGTGTTATATGAATTCTTAAAAGTTTTACCTCCGGGAGGATTCATGTTTGGAATTACGGATGTGAATCCATATTGACGGGATTCTGGTATGATCGAAGGACCAGATGAAGCAATGGTCTGCATTGGTATGAAGTCTCCTTGATGAACATCGGTGCTCGGGGGTTGCATACTTCTTAAGAATCCCTGATCCTGAAAGATGTTGGATCCTTGAAGCTGAGATGATCCTTGAACCTGAAAGGATCCTTGGGGCATAGAGGATCCTAGAAACTCAGAGGATCCTGGAATCATAGAGGATCCTTGAAGCTGGAAGGATCCTTGAGCCATGGAGGATCCTTGGACCTGGGAGGATCCTGGAGCCGTAGAGGATCCTTGAACCTGGGAGGATCCTTGACCCTGGGAGGATCCTTGAGCTGCATGCATTCCCAAATATCCTCCTGACGTGAAATATCCTTGATGCTGAAAAGAGGATCCCGATGGTTGAGAAGAGGATCCTTGAGGTTGGAAGTGAGAGCCAAATGCCTGACTCATAGTTGCTGTTCCATAACGCCTTTCTGATGGACCACTTTGATACTGGATGCCCGGAACTGCCGATTGTAAGGTAGTCACAACTGGAGTATCGAAATCCAATGACCTTGGTATCAGAGGAGAGTGATCCTCCACTGATTTCTTCTGTTTCTTAATATCACCAATCTCCTGAAGAATCCTTTCATTGGTTTTGTCCTGCTCTTGCATGCGATCTCTCATATGCAAAATCAGAGTAAAAAGGTCATTAGTGGTAGGATTAGAGGAAACAGAAGAAGTTGGTGGTTTTGTGAAAATGGGGGTTTGTCTCTTCGCGGCATTCTCAGCATTCTTCTGGGATCCAGAAGGTGGTGGAGGCAAAGGTGGAACGCCTTGTGAAGAACTAATTGCCCGCATAGAACTTGATGTATTCTTTGTTGAGGAAGCCATCTGCTTGGTTGTAATGGACCGAAATGACCACAAAAGTATGAATCTTCTTAGGAATGAAGCACCAATTGCCCCACGGTGGGCGCCAAACTGTTTTGGTCAAAAATCAAGCAATGATAATGCAACCAAACTTTCTGTTGTGAGGTATGATGCTTGAATCAATGAACAACACTAAGGATCACTCAGAAATGAAATGAATAAGTGACACAAAGATTTATACGAGGAAAAAGCCCTTGATCAATGAATGATCTCCGGCATAAAAAACCTCGGGTGATGGAAACTACCGATCACCAACTCAGATTAAACAAGAAGTGTATTACAACTTCGGATGATAGCGAGCTAATTACAAGGATCACTATAGTGTAATGTGCAAAAAAGTGTGTAATCGCCAAGTGAATTGTCAAGAGCTGGTGAGAGCAGTTGCGTGTGTGTGTGTTAAGCTAAAAATAGCCAAGTGTCTCTATTTAGCTCGCTATCCCTTTTAAAAACGGAAAATATCTAAGCTAACAAACTGTCCGCATTTCATGCAAGTCCTCCACGAACTCCATAACGTCCATTTCAGTTAAGCACGTGCGGAATAAGTATGGAATATGCTCCAGGAATATCGCCAAGACCAAGTCCAAGCTCATACTCCTGCAAAACAACTTCATATTCAAAGTAGACAATCGTTAGTATAAGGATCCTTATGATGATCCACGATCTAGATCCTACAATACTTTCTGAGGATCATTAATTCAGACAGAATTGAGGATCACTAAACCCAACAGTAAATGAGGATCACTGATCATTGGAAAATCCTCCCCTAACACTTCCCATTTTGGAGCTAATTTTCCATCGGCAGGATTAGTAGTATTCTGAAAAGCTTTTCTTAACATCCAATCCCCAACTTGAAAGCTCCTAGTCCTTATATTCTTGTTGTATGCTCCGGATATCCTCTGTTGATATGCTGCCATCCTTAGCTTTGCTGCATCTCTTGTCTCATCCACAGTGTCTAATTCTTGGCACATAGCTTCAGGATTCTGCTCAGGATCCCGAAGGATAGATCTTGCCGTAGGTATCACCATTTCTGTTGGGATCACTGCTTCTGCCCCAAATACTAAGGAGAATGGAATTTGGCCAGTTGCATTTTTTATTGTTGTTCTATCAGCCCACAAAACAAAGGGTAGTTCTTCTGCCCATCTTCCTTTCTTAGCTCCTAGTCTCTTCTTCAAGTTGTTGACAATTATCTTGTTTGAGGATTCAGCTTGTCAATTTGCTTGAGGATGTACCGGAGTAGACGTGATCATTTTGATTCCCCAACTCTTGCAAAAGCCAGTAGTCCTTTTGCTTATAAACTGGGATCCATTGTCACAAATGATTTCAGCTGGTACTCCAAATCTGGTCAGGATATTCCTCTTTATGAAGGATACTACTTCTTGGTCTCTAACTTGATCATATGCTTCAGCTTCAACCCACTTAGAGAAATAATCAGTCATTGCCAGCATAAAGACTTTTCCTCCTAGAGCTTTTGGTAATTTCCCTACTATGTCCATCCCCCATTTCATGAATGGCCAAGGGGAAGCTATAGGATATAGTGGTTCAGCTGGTTGATGTAGTATGCTACTGTGCCTTTGACATGCATCACATCTTCGAGCATATTATGTAGCATCTTTCTTCATTGTCGGCCAATAGTATCCTGTTCTTAATACTTTTGATAATAATGACCTGCCCCCAGTGTGGTTACCACAATCCCCTTCATGTATATCCTGAAGCACTTCCTTAGTTTCAGGATCCTCCAAGCACCTCAGGTATGGTCCTGCAAGAGATTTCTTGTACAAAACATAATTTATAATGGTGAATCGTGATACCTTCATCCTAAATGCCTTAGGATTTTCGTCTCTAGGGATGCGTCCTTCCTTGAGATATCTTATGATTAGAGCCATCCAGGATTCAGTATCCTTCTCAGGATCATGACCAGGATCATGAATGCTTGTTACCTCCTTATCCTGAGCTTTGAAGGGATCCATAGCAGGATACAGGATATGAAGTATCGGTATATGGGTTCCCTCTGGTATCCTGACTGATGATCCTAAGTTTGCCAAGGCATCCGCTTCAGCATTATCCTCTCTTGGTACCTGTTCAAGTGTAAAAACATCAAAATATCCTGCTAATTTTTTGAGAACATCGAGGTATTCGATTAACTTCTCACCTTTAACTGCATAGAATCTATTAAAATGATTAGTGATTAAAAAGGAGTCAACATATACTTGCAAATTCTTGATATTCATATTTTTAGCCAACTCTAATCCTGCAATTGAAGCCTCATATTCTGCTTCGTTATTAGTAGCAGGAAATTCACATCTAATAGCCTGGGGTAATATGCCCCCCTGTGGAGATTTTAGTAGTATTCCCAATCCTACTCCTCTAACATTAGATGCTCCATCAGTGTACAATGTCCGGGATCCTGAGGATTCTCCTAATTGTTGGACTTCTAGGTCTACCTCATCCTGAATATCACTACTGAAATCAGCCACAAAGTCAGCTAGAGCCTGTGATTTTATGGCATTTCTAGGTTCATATACTAAGGCATAAGCACTTAATTTCACTGACCACTTAGCCATCCTGCCTGACATCTCGGGTTTCCTAAGCACATTTTTAACAGGATAATTGGTTTTAACATGAATTCTATGTGTCTCAAAGTAATGTCTAAGCTTTGTTGATGCCATGACTAGAGCCAATATTAACTTTTCTAAATGTGAATATCTAGTTTCAGCATCTAATAAACTTTTACTAACATAATAGACAGGATATTGCTGACCTTCATGATCCTTTATAAGGACGGCACTTACAGCATTCCATGATACTGCGAGGTATAGGGACAGTGGTTCACCATTCTCAGGCTTCATCAATAGAGGTGCAGTTGAAAGATACTGCTTCAAATCCTGCAGGGCTGCTTCATGCTTCTCTCCCCATTCGAACTTCTTGTTTTTCTTCAGGATATCGTAAAATTCCTTGCATTTCTCGGAGGATCTTGAGATAAATCTGTTCAATGCTGCTACTCGCCCTGTTAACCGTTGAACATCTTTCATATTTGAAGGTGATTTGATATCCAAGATAGCTTTAATCTGCTCCGGGCTTGCCTCTATTCCTCTTTTGGTCACCATATACCCTAGAAACTTTCCTGCCCCCACTCCGAAATGGCACTTAGCAGGATTTAGTTTCATGTTATACTGATCCAGGATATCAAATGCTCCCTTAATATCCTGGAGGTGATCCTCAGCCTTTTTAGATTTTACCACCATATCGTCGATGTATACCTCCATGGTGTCCCCCAGCTTGTCTTTAAACATCATGTTTACCAATCTCTGGTATGTTGCACCTGCATTTTTCAAACCAAAAGGCATAGCAGTATAACAATAAATACCTGTTGGTGTCATGAAGGCAGTATCCTCCTGGTCCGAAGGTTCCATTTGAATCTACTGAAATCCTGAGGATGCATCCATGAAGGTTAACATCTCATGGCCGGCAGTAGCATCCACCATTGCATCAATATGAGGAAGAGGAAATAGGTCTTTGGGACAAGCCTTGTTCAAGTCTGTGTAATCTACACAGACTCTCCATTTCCTATTTTTCTTCTGTACCACGACTACATTTGCTAGCCATCTTGGAAACTTGACTTCTCTGATCATCTTAGATTACAATAGCCTCTCTACTTCTTCCTGAATGATAATATTTCGCTCCGGAGCAAACTTCCTCCTCTTTTGTTGGACAGGTTTGAATGATCTGTCAATACCGAGCTTATGTGTTATAATATCTTTGGAAATGCCTATCATATCCTCATGCTTCCACGCGAATGTCGACATCCTGCACTTCAAAAAGTTAGTTAAATGTTCTTCAATATCCTGAGGGATATTGGTTCCTACGAGCATCGAGACATCCAGATTATCCTGATCCAGGATAATTTTCTTCATATCCTGCTCTGAAGCCTCGACGATATCCTAGGCCCGCATCTTTAATTGCTATGCTGCATTAGGCTTGGTTGAGGATTTCATTGAGGATGAGTAACATTCCGTCGCCTCCTTCTTATCACTATCAACCTTGACAACCCCCCAAGGGGTAGGGATCTTGATGCATTGATGATAAGTTGATGGCACAGCCTTCATATCATGGATCCATGGCCTGCCCAGTATGATGTTATAGCAGGATAGGGAGTCCATCACAATGAAACGTTGTATCGAGTTGACCCCTTCAACATATACTGGTAACTTTATCTCTCCCACTGTGTTCCTAGCCTCTCCACTGAACCCAACAAGCACGGTGGATTTTGAAGTGATATCCATTGGAGATACATTCATTCTTTTCAAAGTTTCTAGTTGGATTATGTTGACGGAACTACCATTATCCACCAATATCCTGCGTACAAAATGGTTAGCCACATATAATGTTATTACGAGAGCATCATGGTGAGGATCCTGGACAGTATCCCTGTCATCACTATCGAAAGTGATCACTTTATCAGTTGTGAGGGTAATCATCCTGGCTGGTTTATCTCCCCTTTCAGCCTTAGCTTCCTTTGCATGTCTCTTGGCCGCAGAATACGAAGTCCCACAAATGTCGGATCCTCCTGAAATAAAGTTGATTATCTTGGCATCCGCAGGAGGTGATGCTGCTCGTTCAAGATCCTTCTTAGTATCCTGACCCTTATTCTTCTTTCTTCCTAGGAGATCCTTCAGATATCCCTTGCTTAGAAGATAACTTATTTCTTTTCTTAGAGAAATTCAATCCTCAGTTACATGTCTGAAATCTTCATGGAAGGCACACCATTTGGACTTATCCTTCCAATCAGCTTTTTGTTGATTCTTTCGTGGCCACCTAGCTTTGTCTCCTAAACCCTGCATAGCATACATTAATTCAGGTATGTTAACAGAAAAGCAATATTCAGATAATTCAGGATATTCTTCAGGATCCTCGTCTTCAACAGCATTCACTTTCTTGTTGTCATTTCTGCCATACGGCTTAGAGCGATATGGTTTAAATGAGGATTCTGACTTCCTATTAGTTGACTCATAAATGGTGGACGAGTTCATCCTCTCTTGCATCTTTTTGTCATCCTGCAGTCGAATATATCTTAGGGCCCTGTTTCGAGCTTCATCCAAGTTCCTGCATGGGTTCATTACAAGATCTTGGTAAAATTGAGAGTCTTTTTGTAGCCCCATCTTGAAAGCTTGCACATCTGTTGCAACATCAAGATGTGGAATATCTAAGGATTCTCGGCTAAACTTGTTCACATAATCTCTTAAGGGTTCCTAAGGTCCTTGAGTTATCCTGTAGAGATCAGTTGTTAGTTTTTCAAAACTTCGACTACAAGAAAATTGACTATTAAATAAATTCAATAGGTGAGAAAATGATGTAATCGAATGAGGAGGAACATTTAAGAGCCATTTCAAGGCCGATCCTGTTAAGGTAAAACCAAAACCCTTGCATAGGCATGCTTCCTTGAGCTCCGGAGGGATAGGGTTAATCTCCATTCTTTCCCTATACTAGGCAATATGCTCTTCAGGATCCGTAGTCCCATCATAGAACTTCATGTTGGGGGTTTGAAATCTTTTTGGGATTTCAGCATCACATATAGGATATGCAAAGCGAGATATCTTGTGGCTGTCTTGGGACACTTCCGGAATTGGTTGGGCCACTCCAGGTACACTGGATATCATGTCCTTCAATTTCTGAAGCTACCTAGTAAATGTTAACGTCATACCTGCATCCTGCAAAGATCCACTATTGTTAGTAGCAAGAATATTATTATTTGACACGTTACCAGTCTGAGGATTCTGGCCATATCCTGAAGCATATCCTGAGCTCCTCACAGTTGACATCCTGTCCGAGGAGGGTATTTCAGGAGTATGATTCTCAGGATGGCTAGGCACAATATTTCCCCTGTTATCCTCAGTATATATGGCCGAACTGAAGTTCAAGGCTCTGGGCAGTAAAGGAGTGACATTATCCTCAGCGGGCCTGCTTGAGCTAGATTTCAAGAGTTGTATTTCTCTCATTAGCATTTGGTTGGTTTCTTGCTGTGGCCTCATCTGTTCCTGTACACTACCAAATAAGGTTAGAATTTCGTCATTAGAAGCCAGAACAGGACCAGATCCCTGAGTGTTCCGAGTAGGGATAATATCCTGAGGTTGCGAAGAAGCTTGCATCCTTGGAGGAGGTGGTGGAAGCGTTGAACCAATGGTAGCAGAGGTTGTACCAGACACGGTGGAGGAGCTCATGTTTGATCTTGAGGCCATTGTAAATAGTGTGGCAAAAAGTTTTGAGAATAGAAAACCAAGTAACGATTTCGTAAAAGTTTTTTGTAATTATAGCACCACTTGCCCCACGGTGGGCGCTAAATTGTTTTGGTCAAAAATTATCGAAGCAATTAAGTGATCAAATTAGTTAAGTGAGGTAGTGTGCTAAGAAAGTGTGGAAAATATGCTGATTAAGTTGTTTGCAAAAAACAGTTTCCAGGATACGGCTCAGGATATTGAGCTGTATCTACGATCAAACTATGAGCAAAAAGTAAAGGGGGTGACACGAGATATACTAGGAAAGCCCTTGATCAATCTGGATCGCCGGCACAAAACCTCGGGAGCTGACAATCGCAGCTGCCTTGTTCTTCTTATTGCTTTAAACGTCAGGATACAGTGCAGGATATTGATTAGATCGCTATGTGTTACAATACTTTTTATGAGAGTGAAAGTTACGAGAGAGAAAAGTGTTAGAAAGCAGTGAGTGTGGTTGTGTCCTCTTCGATCTGATTTATCCACCTATTTATAGCTAGTAAACGAAAACAAAATCTCCTATAAGTATGGGATGCCTTCGAATATCCTTTAGTAGCCGTTGGAGACCAGGTAAAGCGGGTTCAACGACCTTCCTTGAACAACTTAGAGCGAGTCTTTAGGAGAAAAGGTCCTCATGAACGTTGCAAGCTTGGACTCATATTCCTGCACATAATCCGTTAGTGATCCTCAGGATATCATCCAGGATGTTACCAATATCCTGAATGAGTATCCTGGGCATGAACATATATCATGAAACTAAGATATAACTTAAGATATTACCCAGGATATGGGCTCAGAATTTCACCCATAACAATTTGTTTGGATGGGATACTTTTCTGATTCGAAGAATGATGAGAATCGTCCTTATGAGATGTATGTGTCTTGGAAGGTGGTTTTGTATGAGGTACAGACTGGGTCCTAGTGCGAGTACCACTTGATTCTTTAAATTGTCTGTCAATGGCTAGAGTGACAGCATTATCTATTAATGCTTGTAGGTCTGCACTAGCTACATTAATCCTGGTGTTATCATTTCTCTCCCTTGGGTGACTATTAACCTCTTGAGATTCAGCCATGTAGCTTGATTGCTATATAAAAATGATGACAACAATTTTTATTCAGAAGTCTATTATAGAATCATCATTTTTTATGATTCATTAACCATGGTAATTATAAACCATATTGGTTAATTTGGTAAATTAATTTATTTAAATTTTTGCTATAATTTATCCCAGTTTTAAACTATTATAGATGTTAAGGTGGCACACAAAAGGCCTAGTCACAAGGACAGTTTTAATTTATAAGCCATGATTTTATAGGATCGAAGCATTTAGGTTTGAACGTAGTTCATCACCTTTCTTGACAGGGAGTCATAGACTACAACTGCCATTTGTCTAACTGGTCAATGATTATGGCCCGTAGGCACTTCATCACTAATGGATGTTTAAATCATGAGGTAAGAATAAGGAATTGGAAAAATCCAATATAAGGATGACAAGTGTGATTTTATCGTATCACTATTGTCAGGAGTGCTAACATGTTTTCAGATGTTAACAAAGATTTATTTTCTTAAAAATGATTTACCATCATGGCCATGTCTTAAAATGTCACATAGGCTAGGTTTTACCTTTAAGATTTTATTTAATGGCGGATCAATTATACATTGGAATGCTATTTTAATTTACTTCATATAGTATATGCATATATTTAATGCCAAATAAAAAATTTTAAAATGAAACATTCCATAAATTGAAAGAAGTACATAGCTGCCCTAAACGGGACTTTAAATAAACAACTTGTCCACACAGGGACTAAAATAAGAAATACTAGTCCTTGCAGGGACCAAATACATAAATAAAATGTCCACGCAGGGACTTGATTGAAAACGAAATTACAAAACAATAAATAAGGATTTTTAATAATCCCTCTTCTTGCTGCTGCGGTGGTTGGATTTGTGGCGGCTGCGGCGGCTGCTGCTGCTGAGGTTGAGGAGGTGGTGGGTATTGATACCCATATGCTGGGTACCCAGTCGGGTACGTAGCTGGAAAGGGTCCAGGGTAGAGAGCATTGTAGTTGGCTGCCTCGACATACGGGTCAACGGCAGGGGCATTGTTGTACTTGTAACCCGAGTAAGCTTGCTGCTCAAACGGGTTATACCCTGCTGCACCTAGGTATGATGGAATTGGGTTTTCATAACCCATGGGTGGTAGTGCTGGTGCGACTGGTGCAAAGTCAACTTCAGAAACTGGGTTTGAAGGCCCACCCATTTGCGGGTCTTCACATAGCGGCGGGTAGTTGCTGTTGCTTGAGTGTTGGGGGGGTGCTGAAATGGAAACCCCCACGCACGGACATCCGTGCTCCTCTTCTTCGCCTCGGTGTTTCTGGAGGCAGTTGCTGCTCTGGTGCTGGCGATGGTGGCGGCGTGACCGCTTGAAAATGTGGGTCCTCAGAAGGGACCTGCTGGTGTGGTGGCGAGTTACGGTGAGGGGGAGTGTACTCCCATTTGTATGAAGCCCATCTTTCGGCCCAAATATATGGGCCCTTGTAAGGCGAACCATGTGTTGGTGCACACATCTGTCGTCTTCGTCTTATGTCGAGTCTCAGTCTCGTTGCGGATCTGAAAGAGGGTGATGTCATCATCTTTGATGATGACATCATAATGATGAAGTCATCATTGCATCATTACAATGAGACAAAATAGGATTGCATGCATATAATTCTGATTTCATCCGTAATGTATCAAGTAGGTTCGCTCATGTGACATGATAGGTTCGCTTTTGTGTCAAGAGAATAGGTCCGTTTATATGTCATTGATGTAGGTCCACTTATACGAACATGACCGTATAAGCGAACCCTAGTGACCTATATATAGGGGCATTTCAAGCGGATCTAAGGAGTGGTATCGGAGCTCAGGAAGAGGAGTTCTTGCCATTTCAGCTGCATTTCATCTGTTTTTCACACAATGCACTCGGAATCATGTATTAGTAAACCCTTGAAATTTTCAGATCTAAAATCAACCTAGAACTTAGGATTTTAGGGGGTTCGCTTATACGTGCACGTTCAAAAATGACATCAGCAGACAGGTCCGCTTCAAATTACTAGTCAGATCCGCTCTAGAGGTCCGCTTATAGGGACATAATTGTAGTCTGGCTTGCTCATGTGGTTCGCTTGTCAGATCCGCTCTAGAGGTCCGCTTATAGGGACATAATTGTAGTCTGGTTCGCTCTTGTGGTTCGATTATTCAGACAACACTGAGTTCCGCTTTTGTGACAATTAGGGTCTCGCTTTTGTGACAATTCAGTGATTTCGAATTCAGCTCCAAAGTGTTTAGGTGATCAGTATTATATCAGTTTGCATGTGATATCAATCAAATCATTGTGTCAGCCCACTACATTTGAGATCAAATTACATTAAGTGATGAAGGAAAATGGTTAATCAGTTCACGTGATATTTGTTTTGATATGATCAGATGTGTCAGGCCCATGTGATTATCTCGGCCCAATAGAAGCATTATATGAACATGTTTTTGTCAGTCGCATATGAATTGGGGTTACATATTTGACAAAGTGTGTCAGTTGCATGTGATATCAATTAAAGTTGTGCATGAGAATTTGTGTCAGCAAGAGTTAATCATGTCCATGTGTTACACATAAGTGGCCCAAACTGAATTAAATAAGTAAACTTTGTCGGCCCAAGCTTGGATAAATACTACAAAGTGTGGTCAATGCAATTTATCGGTTCATGTGAGGAAATGGTCTGTCATTACTTGAAGTGGTGAATCTTAGGGTGTCAGCAAACATTAATTGTCATCAACAGTTGTCGGGTTGCATGTGATTTCATTTGAGTTGTGTTAGGCACATGTGATTTGTTCTTGGATCATTATACAATTTATTGAGACAATAAATCTTTGCAAGTATTTTTGAACGGCCCATTCATAGTATCTTGTGGTTCATAGTTGCAGCCAAATCAACGAGTGTTAGCCCAATACAGTGTTCACGGCCCAAGTGTATTGTTTGAATTTTAATTGTTGAAGTTTTATTGTGTGGCTCAGTTGAATCAATTTTTTTTCGGCCCTTTCAATCAGATCACACGGTTTGTTCTCAGTTGGCGAAGTCATTCGAAAAGGGTCAAGGTCGTGTCTTTGTGAACCAGGTCATTGAAAAGGTCGTTTGATTTTGATCTGGGTCATAGAAGTCCGTACAGTGTGTCAACCATCTATCTGCACAGAATATTCACCAGTTCGAGTACCAATATTATTCTGTTAACTAATAATTCGTTTAAACTGATCGTTTGTTTATTTGTAAACAGGTATTTTACAAGGTGGTAGAGCTCATTTGAAAATTCGAAACATGGAGAACGAGTTCTACAATGCTTTTGCTAGTCCAATTACAATCACTCAGAGTGCTTTGCATGAAAATGAAACCGGGACGTCTCAGAAACCACCCAAACTCATGGATATTGATGATTACAATGTATGGTCCGAACGGTTTAGGAATTGGGTTGAGGCGTATCATTTGGATGCTTGGGAACACACTGAAGAACCATATGTTAGACCCACAACAAATAATATTCAGCAAACAATTAGGGAAATGAGTACTGAAGATAAAAAGAAATATCGAGATGAGAAATTGATGGTGAGTCTGCTTCAGCAAGCGATAAAAGAAGATATCCTGATACTGCTTCAACATGATGGAACTGCTTATTCAATTTGGACAGAATTGGAAGAAAAATTTGTTGGAAGTGATGATATGCTCAAAAACAAGATGTCTCTCATGAAGAAAGAGTTTGATTTGTTTCGTGGTTTAAAATCTGAAAACACCAAGCCAATAATTGATAGATATTGTAACTTGGTGAGAAATATGACAAAACTTGGTATTAAAAAAGATACTGATGAATTGATTGAAAAACTTGCAGATGCACTACCACATGAAACTTGGGGAACGTTTCTGATGATCCTGAGATCCAACAGAAAAGATTATAAAAGCATGACACTGGGAGACTTCATCAAACACTTGGAAGCTCAAGAGATGGAGCAGAGAAAGATTGCCAGGATGAAGAACTACGATGGAGAACAAGATATCATCTTGTATTACAAAGGTGGTGTCAACGAAAAGTCAATTTTTCTCCAAAAATCGAAACTGCTTACAGTGTTAAAGATTCTTCAGAAAAGAAATCATCTCATGGATCAAGCAGCACAAGATTTTCATCATTTGATCCAAACATTTCTGCAACAAAGAATGGAAGAAAACTTCAGTGTAACATTGTATTAAATCTTGAAAATGATCAAGATTATTCTGAAGAAGTAGCTAAAAATCAAATGTCTTTGTTGGGAATGGTTCTAGAGTCTTATAGTAGTTTTGTGGCAGGAAAGATCGGTAATCCAATGCTCATGAAAGAAGATTACGATCAAATCGATGCTGAGGAAATGGAATTGATGGATATTAAATGGTGCATGGCCAGTGTAATGAGAAGAGCTGAGAAGTTTAAACAAATTACGGGAAGAGATGATTTCCGTGATGCAAGTGTTTCAAATTTAGGCTTTGATAAATTTAAAGTTACATGTTTTCGTTGCAGGGAAAAGGGGCATTTCAAGAGAGAGTGCAAAAATCGTGAAGCTACTGGAGCCCAGAATCCTTTTGGAAACAACGATTATCACAAAAAGGCGATTTATCATCAAATCACACCATCAGTACCACATCAGGCACAAACTGCACACGGAAGAGATGTGATTGAAGGTTCAAAAAGAGCATGTCTAATTAATCCGGGCAAATATGATAATTTTAGCTGGGATAAATATGTTCCAACAAACAGCAAAGTGTGTTTGGCAGAACAAGATGATGAAAAACTGGCTGAAGGTTTCAGTTGGGATGATTTTTGCCCAGATCAAGACACTTCAAAAGTTAAAGCTTTAATTGCAAATGCTTATGATTTGAAATGTGCTGAAAAGTGCAGGAAAGTCATGGAAGCTGCTGAAGAAAGACGGAGAAAGCTTGAAGAAGAGGAAGAAGAGGAAGAGAGATTAAAAGCTAAAGCTAAAGCTGAGAAAAAGAGAAGAGCTGAATTTTTACAATCAAACCGAACAGTCAAAAAGGTTCCTGAATTTGAAGTCAAAGTTGATGCAGAACCTGTCAAAGTTCCTGAAAAGTGCATGAACTGTGATTCTTTAATCAAGTAGAACAATGAGTTGTTGCACAATATAAACAGATTGAAAGAATCTTATGATACAATGAACAGAGAAATCAACAAGTATACTGATTCAAACGGTGAACAAGTTGTGGCAATGAATACGTTGAAGATAGCATATCTGAGACAGCTGGATGATGTCAACTTTCACATAAAGAAATGTGCTGATCTAGAGTTGAAGTTAGCAACACAAAAGATAGAAACTGAGAGAGTCAACAAGTTATTAGAAAGTTACTCATGTTCTACTTTTGTTGTTGACAGGATTTATCCAGTTGTGGAGAATTTGAAGACGTTTGAAGATGTGAAGACGTCCGAAGAAAAGAAATTTGTGACAAAAGATGAAGATAAAATGAAGATTTCTGGTAAGAAACCAAGTGTGGTCTACACTAGATGTCCGCCCCCGGTCGAAAATGGATTTTTACCTCGAAATCCAAATTCTGAAAGAGTTGAAAAGGCAATAAACTTACAATGGGAGTCTGGGTTGTTGGATAACTTGCCAGAAAATATTGATGTCACGTACACGTCGTCTGATACTGATCATGAGTCAAAGTTGATAAAAAGTGTGGTCGATCAGGTGTTAGATAAAGATGACTATGAAGAGTCAAAACCGGAATCCAAATCCAAGTCAAAGTCTGAGTCCGATGCGTCAAAGTCAACAGTCCAAAAGGACAAACGGGTTTATGATAAAGAATTTTTGATATCAAAATCTAATTTGAATGATGAATCATTCAAAGTGGCATATACTTTGAAAGATTCTGACAAATTATATTCTGATGAGAGTTTTCCAATAAGAAGTGTTAGATTTGAAATGATTCAAAAGGTTTTCAAAATTACAGAAATTAATATTTCTGAAATAAAAGATTTAAATCTTTCTGGAAAACCTAAACAATACACTTCAAGAGATCAACAAAGAATTAACAAGAAAATGGGTTACAATTGTGGTTATAGTTTCCAAAAGAAACCAAACCATAATTGTAATTTCAAAAAGAAAGGATTAGGATTTAATCAACCGAAAAATTATAAAAATGAAAACTTTTCTAAACCAAAAACTGTGTTTGTTTCAGGAAATACTTTAGATGATGAGAAAGAGCAAGCATTCAGAAAGCAGACAAATCAGGAATTCCTTGCCAAGAAGCAACAAGAGTTGAAGAAAAATGTTGTGCCAAAGAAGATAGAAACCAGATCCTGTTTTCAGTGCAACATTGCTGGTCATGTTGCTAGGAATTGTCCGAAAACATTCAAACCAAAACAGGAAGTATCTGGTAAATTGAAAGAAAAAGTTGTGAAAAAAACTGAACTTACAACCAAACCATTTACTGGCTTTGAAAATTCAATCTTTGAGAAGGGAGAATGTTCAAAGAGTGTTTTGAAAGGAAAAGAATACTTAAAAAATCAAAAATGGGTTGTGAAAGGTTCAGGTAATAATTCTGGTGATGAATCTGATTCCACAAAATCAGAGGAGCCAAGTGTTGAGAAAAAGGTTGAAAAATCATTTCCAACTATGAATGATGAAAATTTTCCACCTCTACGAGCTGATAATTTTAAAAAGAAGGTTGGGAAAGTTGAAATTTCAAATCAATTTTATTCTGACAAGAAAAAATTTGATGTTGATAAGGCTTTCAACGGAACTGTGAAACATATTTTTGGCAAAATGGTCAATGGTAAAGCCAAAGGTGTTAAAGAATTTTATGCTGCCAAAAGAGGAGTTCACAGATTCCCTGATAGAAAAAATGAAGAAGAAAATGTTGTTACACCCAAGGAAGGTCAGGCTTGGGTGGATATATTTTTCAAAGAATAAAAACCTGACTTGCCGGAGATCCCAAGTTGGTAATCGTGGATCATGAATCGGCATCATTCATCATTTTTATCATGATTGTATAATGTGTTTTTGAGAAGTGTTGCAGGACTTGCCAGAACTCCCAGGTTTGTAAGCGAGGAGTAGGAATCGACACCTTGAGAATTCAACCAACAGATGGTAAATTGGTTGAAAAAGAGGTTTGAGTTGTATGTTTGTGATTTTTGCAAGTGGTTCAGAAGATGATTTGGATTGATCTTACAAGTGGTAAATCAGGGACATTAAGTTGTATCTGATTTTCTACAAGTGGTTGAAAAACAATGTGATGAACCAAATCCCTAACCTACAAATGCTTAAAATCAATCAACAAAACTTATTTTCCGAAAAACCATTTTGATTAAAACAAACTTAAGTGTTTTGAGATCATAATGGGAAAATAGTTTGTTGTGAGGGGGAGTTCTGATTGTTTATGCCAAGTGGATGGAGAATTGAAGCAATTCGATATCAGTTGCCATTGTTCTTGTACAGTTTGTTTTCAAATTTCCTAAAATGTGTTTGCATTTTAGGGGGAGTAAAATTTTTCAGAAAATCCAAAAACATTTGAAAATTTGAAAAAGACAAAAACATGATAAAATGAAAAATTAGTTTTTGTTGCATAAAAGTGGAAATGATAGTACATCAGTGGACTGTCACAACATGCTAAAGATTTGGTAAGATAAAAAAGTGATAAACGGTCTCACTGATGATGTGCCAGTAGGTTTTTGCACATTTAGTAGATTGTGACGAGATATAAACCTAAATTTCAAACTTGCTTATATCATGGGGAACATCTCTCGGATATATGGGTAACCCCCGAAATCTCGTTTGAAAGGTCTCATAATCTGATATACTAGGTCTTTATACTCAATGATGCCTGGGGTATTATTCCGGGACTTCTGCTGAACGATGGTTCTGACCTAGTCCTTGGATAATACTTTCCGCAAATGCTTGAAACATAGCATAAACCCTCAGCATGCTGATGAAACAATAAAATTGATAGTCGCTGCTGTTGTAGCTAAAAGATCCTCTAAAGGGGACATACCAAAAAGTCGAAGCTGATATCTCTCTGCGTATACGGAAGTATCGACCTGAGATCCCTCGGCCCTCGCATTACCTAATTTATGTACAGATATCATTTGTGTCATAATTACCTGTAAGACTGAATATTGGGATCTGGATACGGGAGTATATTCTGAGGTGGGACACGCGATTGAGTTTAAGTACTTAAGACATTAATTTCGTATCTCGAAGCAGTTGAACTTTGTGTGAAAATTTAAGTGGACCAGTATACTGACAATCTAAGTGAATCGTTTAGAGCTTAAAATGAAATCAAGCTTAACGGTGTTAGTGATTTGTCTTAAAAACTGATATGATCCTCTTGCACGAACTCACAAAAATATTGTTTGTATATATTTCATTTCTGTATTTTCTTGTTTCTACAAGTGGTGTTAGTTATTTTCTTTCAGAAAATCCAAAAAGATTTTAGTGTGTTTTAGCATAAATTTTGAAAAATCCAAAAAGATTTTCGACAACTGATGTTGGATAGCTGATTTTCAAAATTCCGAGTGCTAAACATGATGAACAAATGGTTTGGGTGAAAGTGTTTGAAGATTGTTGAAATGAAATGAGAAAATGTTTTGCAATAAAAACATTATGCCTGCAAGTGATAAATTAGATTTGAAAATCTTATCCATAAATGGTTATCAGAAAATTTATTTTTGGGTAGAGTTTTTGCAGGTTGACCAGGTTTCGATCCAGAGCAGGATGAAAGCCAGGTTATGATCTTGTGAATTCCAGACTACGATCCCAGCAGATTGAGAGGGGGAGTCTGAAGACACCAGGATATTCAACATTTAAGAGAGAAGAGTTTGTTGATGATGAAGATAGAGAATGAGGATTCTTACAATGACAAACACTTCAGAGGAAGATCGAAGTCTGATAAAGACTGAAGATTGTGCAGACTCGACACTTAAGACTCGTCAACATCTGAGGGGGAGTCTGTTGGTGCACACATCTGTCGTCTTCGTCTTATGTCGAGTCTCAGTCTCGTTGCGGATCTGAAAGAGGGTGATGTCATCATCTTTGATGATGACATCATAATGATGAAGTCATCATTGCATCATTACAATGAGACAAAATAGGATTGCATGCATATAATTCTAATTTCATCCATAATGTATCAAGTAGGTTCGCTCATGTGACATGATAGGTTCGCTTTTGTGTCAAGAGAATAGGTCCGTTTATATGTCATTGATGTAGGTCCGCTTATACGGACATGACCGTATAAGTGAACCCTAGTGACCTATATATAGGGGCATTTCAAGCGGATCTAAGGAGTGAGTTCTAGGTGTTGTCTTCCGGTAAGCCACGAAGTGCTGCCGAAGTGTTGTCTGAACGTGTACTTGCATTATTGATCAATACAAC
Source organism: Helianthus tuberosus (assembly GCA_030545235.1). Classification (NCBI taxonomy): domain Eukaryota; kingdom Viridiplantae; phylum Streptophyta; class Magnoliopsida; order Asterales; family Asteraceae; genus Helianthus; species Helianthus tuberosus. Next base: position 96,519 of record JARYGA010040711.1, read on the forward strand.
AACAGTTTAAAGTGAATATTGCTGAAATCGCACCAAATCATTAGTTTCCGCCTCTTAATTTGGATAGGAATTCTTCTGATAGACTCAAACAGGTCAGAACACGATCCTACACCATGGAAGGATGATCCGCTAGATATATCGATGGGATGCGTCGGCGTCCCAGATGGTGGCATCTCAGGATCTGGATCTTCGTCCACATCCATGTTTTGGATTTCAGGGTAATGATCAGCCGGTCCCAAAGGGTTTGGACACTCTGGTTCTTGTATCTGGTTCATTGGGTTGAACCGGCTTTCGAAATAAGGAGTTGGGTTTTGGAAAGAGCTGTGAGAACCCGAACGCTGCAACGGGATGAAGGAATGATGCGAATCATGAGGCTCCTCATCTTGTTGTGGCCCTAACAAATGGTGGTAGGACGGTGAGGAACTGAGTGAGACTGAGCGTCTCGCGGGCTCCAATTAGGTTCTCCAGTTTTCGTGAGGACTAGAGCTGAGTGTTGCTGATGGTGTACGAGGTAAGATGGTCCGGCTTCATGGTTATTTCTAGTCAAAATTGGAGCTTTTCCTCTTCCACCTCGGCCTCTAACTCTTGGTGGCATTTTGTTTTTTGATCCTGTCAAAACAAAAGAAACAACAAAAGATAAAAAAAATTAAGATTAGGATTAATCCAAAGTCCTTTGCCTAGACTCGGAAGTCAAGGAATGTGCAACTGTGTCATTGAGATTAAACACAAAAGGCTAGTGTTTAATTCACTCAATGTTGGCTCTGATACCAACATGTCACACCCCGATATTTCCACGTATTACCGGTGGGGAGTATTGATCTGTGTTAAACAGACTATAAAAACAAGCTAAATTAGACTCTCTATTCTAGACACTATAAAGCTTTAATTCTTGACTCGACCTAAAACCACACAATCGGCAAGTGTACCGATCAATGTAGTATAATTTAGGAAGTCCGGATATCGAACCACGAGACTCCATAAATTACGTAAACTGGACTCTGACAGACACTGACGGACGCGACTTAAACATGTTTAATTGTTTTGGGGGGGGGGGGTTACTGAAAAACTAGGAAATCTATATTAAACTAATTAATTAACTAGATTTAGACTAAGACACGAATGAAGACTAAGGGTTGATTTAGATGAGATTAACGACTACCTAGACTTGAATCCAGTTTAACTAGGAATGGACTTCTAACGGTATTATTGTTGTATGGAGCCGGGATCGTAAAATACTAAACCTTAAGGTATTTCAATGCTAAGACTTCCCGACCCTTCTCAGGAAGAAACCTAGGAAACCCTACAAGGCTGTTATGAACACCGACTGTTAGACTTCCTCTCAGTCCTCTAACGACTCTAAAAGTGCCCTAATTCGACTATCTACCTCTCAGCGCGATAATCTAAGGCAATTCTAGGTTCTGACTTGGTTTACTAGACACAAATGCAATTAGGGAACTAAGACTGACTTCTCTCAAAACCTATCTTAGATATATATTGCACTGCGACCAAATAACTAACTTGAGCCTCTCAGCGACAAGTTAAGCAGAATATTCAATTCTAATTGTATTTTAATTACTGTTTCTAAAGCTATCGGCCGATTTACCCAAAGATCACCCGAACCCGCAAAGATGCAAATAATCAACACAAATTTATTATGTGAAAGACATTCACCAAAATCTATGTGAAACAGTAAATAATCAACAACCAAAAGTAAGGGTCTGTTTGGTATGTGGTAATGGAAAGGACGAAGGAATGGAATGAACAAGGTAATGGAATGGACGAGGGAATGCAATGGATCGTTACCATTCCATATCTTGTTTGGTTACCATGCGTGAATGGAATGAATTATTATTGTATATTGTTCGGTAGGCAAGAAAAACGGAGTCATAAAATCAGCGGTGAGTGGTGGTGGTCGGTGGTAGTGATTGTGGGTGGTTATAGGTGGCGGTGGTGGGTGTCGGCGGCGGCGATGGGTGGTGGTGGCGGCGGTGCAGATGTGACGACAAGTGGTGGTGGTTGCAAGGTGGCCGTTGGTGGTGGGTGGCAGCAGAGGTGGCGGTGGACGGCGTCGGCGGTTGGTGGTGGCGGTGGTGGTGGCGTCGACGATGGTGGTGGGCGGCGGCAACGAGTGGCGTTGGCGATTGGTCGCGGCTGTGCTGATAACGGTGGCGAGTGGGTGGCGGGGCGACGGTGGCTGTCGGGGGTGAGGTGGCGGCGGGTGGCGGCGATGGCGTCGGTGGTGGGTGGTGGTGGTGGGTTGTGGCGAAGGTGGTGGGTTTTGGTGTTATTGATGAATGGTGCAAGAGGGGATGGAATGGAAAAAAAACATGGGGGGTGGAAGGAATGATTTTGAGGGAATGGAATGCCTTTTGGAATGGGTGATTCCATTCCATTGACCAACCAAACACCCTTTTCTTCATTCCCTCGTAATAATCCATTCCATTCCACCTCTCATTCCTTCATACCAAACACTACCTAAATACGCACACACACCAAATCAGAAATTCTAGAATCCTTTACTTTCATAAATCAATCCATAATCAAACAATAATAACCATTAAAAGATCCAAACTTTAATCAAACTATCATCTTGCCTAGGTAGTATCTAGGGTTTAGCCAAGAAACATGTTATCTAAAATAAACAAATCAAGTTCAACACAAGAATTCATTGGAAAAGATCAAAAACACGAAATTAAAGAAAACCGGGAGATAAAACCCGAACAATCTTCACTTCCACGCTCCAAGCTTTAACCGTATGATTCCCGCAAGCTTAAACACTCCGTAAAATGTAAAATCTGCTCCCAGAGTCGCCCTAGGGTTTCTTGGTTCGTAAGATAGCTTCCTTCGTGCGTCTGATGTCGTCCTCTCTTTTAACTCCTTGCGTCCCAAGATATATATATCTCATCTAGGTTTTATTATGATATTAATATATCATATTTTATTGTTTCAAGCCCATAAATGACTTACGTAAATTGCATGGCCAACAATGGCCTTTCATGGCCCATTATCAACTTTCAAAATCGTTGGTCTGTCATGTCATGTTTGGCGGCATGTGAAAGAATGCGCTCCCCTTTAAAAATAAATCCTATGCAGCCTCTACCCATTCGTGTGATCTGAGGTATCTTCCATGTATTATGGCAGCCGCATCCCTCCAAAATAATAATAATGATAGCGGGCTCGGTCCAATCACGGAAAATGACTGTAATTTTTATTGGATCCCTGACGCCCTACTCTGCTCAAGTAGCTGGATATTTCTTTAGTACTCTTTTTCGCTCCATTTGCACCAGGACCTGCCAAAACACCAAATAGTCAATAGCACGCAATTCTAGCTAAAATGAAACTAGAAATAACGATAAAATATACAAACTATACACGAATAAAGGATGTATTTTGCAATACATCAAATATCCCCACACTTGCTTTTTTTCCGTCCTCGAAAAAGAATTGTGCAACGGAATCAGAGACAAATAATCACTTGGGTCAAAAAGTATTTATATCTTATTAAAACCAAGACTTGCGTTAGCCGCGATTGCGAATATACTTATCCCTTTAAACCCGAATCCAATCTCAAGCCCTTATCATGTGAATTTAATTTAAGTGCGGTCAATCCACCTAGGGTCTCACACTAGAATTTACGGTCCACCTAATCCCACCTCAAGCTTATAGGACTAAGAGAATGATCACTGGACCAATTCCCAACCGTCTTATATCAAAACCAAGAGAGTTTACCATCAACTTTTTTTTTCTTTTTCCGTGAGACTAGACGATGCTTTCCATAACCAAAAGGAAATCCGGCTGTAGAGTCGCTATCCCCAACCACAGATTACTTAGGTTTCGGTACTTTTTTTTTCTTTTCTTTGCACGATCGATTTCACACACCCTAGCGGTAATCTTGCTGTAGAGTCGCTATCCCCAGCTCAGACTACATAGAAATGCATTACTTTCATTTAGTTTCTAGCTCACTTTTTATTCTATTTTTTTTTCGCATGATCACAAACTCTAATAGTTTTAACTTATAAAGGTGCCCCTTATACTATTATCGGCAGTTTTAATTTCCCATATCTCCCAGGCGAAAACCCACTAGCAGACCGACAATTAAGGTATATTAGCTCAAAGGGACTTAAAACCAAACCCGGGCATATCCACATATCCCTAACTAGACGCAAGCTCGATTTATTATAATCTCATATTATTATTATTCGAACCCAAGCAAAAATTCACCTTTTCTATCATTTTCCGTTTTAAATATGCAAACTTCTTATTTCAAAGGACATTTTCTGATTTTTCAATTTTTTTTTATATTTTTTTTTTTTGAATTTTTCAATATAAGACTCGATTATTTACGTGTATCCCATCCCCACACTTGAAGATTGCATTGTCCCTAATGCAAGAATGGAAATACGACTCAATACTACCTAAATGCTAAAATTAGACTCCTAAACTACTAACGAACTAACCAAATAAACGAACTAACAACGAAATAAATAAATAAAATACAACAACAACAAAAAGGGAAACGACTTAGCTGATATGTGAGACTATCAAAGTGCCAGTCATTTCCACATAAGCCCTCCAATTCGAAACGCGCTCAGCAAACAACTCTAACCTCGGACACGCGAACGAAAGCGGCTAACGTACTCAACCTATCTGAATCAAACAAACTACCAAAACATACCATCATGTATATATCAAAAGCATCAGTAGTTCATCAGTTTCATCACATCAACCAACCCATCCACCCCAACCAACCTGTTTAAAGTGTATACGAATATCAGTACAGACCAAAAGTAAGGATCAAAACAGCATAAAAGAAAAATAATCAGCAAAAGATATAATAGTCAGCTGCTGCTCTGCCTCCTCGTGCAATCCCCACACTACTCCTCACTATCCACTATCGGACTCATGACTGCTCTCCTCAAATACCTGAACTGGAGGCTCCATATCAACACTCGCATCCTCACCAACCTGGCCCTCCTGCTCCTTGAACTACTAGCCATGCCTGCAAAACAGCTAAGGTCAAGACAAAACAGGCAGACAGTTAGTCATAACAAACTATTTTTGGTATTTTTAAATTTTATAATTTTTTTTTTAATTTTTAAATTTTTATATATATTTTTTTTCAGTAATTTTTCGAAAAAAATAAAGAATAGCCGTATAGCATTTCATTCGCGGCTAATTCTAACACAAGCGGGTTACTTTTTACAATTGCTAAGTTGTGGTTAATCTCGCATGAATGGAGATTGAGTACGGGCGAATTTAAACCACTTGTACGTGCGAGTAAACCCAACCAATACTAATTACTACTAAAACTAAGCTAAACGACACAAAGATGTAGGTCCCCTATTCGTATGGATCTTTCACATAATTGTATATCCAACCTAGAGTGCGGAATCCTCTAGATCAAATTAGCACAGAAACAAGTAGAAAACAGAAACAACAATTCACTTTCAAACCGGGTTTCTATTGAATATCAATCACTCAAGAATTACAACCAATCTAAACCCTAACCACCACAATTTCGTCCAAGACTATACTCTCACGAAATTGCTCTCTCTCAAATTCTGTTTTGGCTGATTAACCTAAACCCTAAAGCCTAACCTTGTTTATATAACACAAGGTTGCAACATTAGGCTGGGTTTGCTACTTGGGCTAGGCCCAAATCGTCCCCCATCACCCAATGTGGGTTTTGTTTAGCCCAAACTCTATAATCTCACTAATACAAAGCTAAACCCGTTAACCGTTTATCATTTAACTAATTACAAGATATCCAAAGACCAAATCTAAGCTGTTGTCACAAACATGCACCAACAAACTCCCTCTTGACAATAGCTTCATAAAATAAATTTGTCTTCAGTCTTCTTGCAATCTTCATGTAATCTTGCACTGTCTTTGGTCTTTGGATAACTTCAGCTTCAATAGCTTCTGTCAGCAACAGACTCCCCCTAAGCTGATGCATCCAATCACCCAATCTTCAAAAACTTTAGCGTTTGAGTATAGCATATGTATAGCAATCTTCAAACTCTTACTCTTTGTCTGCAATGTAGAAAGGAGGTTCTACCATGCATCCAATCAAACTCTCATCTCTTCACAGCAACTCAACACTTTAACTTCTCAGCAACACACTACTTCCATCTGTATACTATAAAACAAACATCTCGAGAAACCATAAGAATTTTTCAACAAAGTTAAATAAATTATTATTTTTCAAGAGATAGTTAAACTGTATCACAGATTAAGCATTTTCAATTTATCACCAACACGCAAAACTTTTTAATCACACACCCTATAACCCGCATGATTTAAAATGTTGAACTCACTCTCTAACACCGTCTCCCCCTATCAGTAACAATTCCTCCAAGAATAACAGTTTTCCGTACGTTAAGAATTTTAAACAGAAAAAGACACTATTTTTGTATTTTCTGAAAGCAAATAAATACGAAAAGCAATAAACACTCTATTTTTGTGAGAATCACTGGTAAGAAGATCATATCAGCACAATCAAACTGTTTCACACAATTAGATAATTCTTTATTTAATTTTTCATGAAAAGCAGTCCAAGACGATTACCAGTATGTTCGTCCTCTTAAACAAAATGCATGAACATTTCAAGTACCATTACCATATGATACGTTAAGGTCATTTTAATTCTGATATACTAGTGTGTCCCACTTCAGGATATACCCCCGCGATCAAGGTATGCACAAAGATTCATCGTAGTAGGTGAGTATACTGATGTCATCCTGTAAGATATCCTGACAGTGCCTAGGTCTGCATATAATCTGTTTTATCATGTTTTGATTGCTTAACAATGAACACCCAAATAAATACTAATCAAATCCTGGAAATATAAACAACACACTCTATCATGTAAGTATCTTCCCTACCACATATTTCACAAGTCCAATCCAGATTTCTGAAATCTTAACTGGGAATAGGTTGAGAAGAGAACAGAATAGATCTTTAGGAGAGATGGTATAATATACAGATCAAATGAGTTTTCCTCAGTTTGATATAGGTTTCTTGGGTTTCTTTTGGGCACTTGAGGGCCTCTTTCGGGTGTATTAGATCTATAGCGCGACAACGTATAGCTAGGTCAGCATGTATCTGGATGCAGCAGAAGCTGTCGTTGCCTAGCACCTCCAGGTCAGCATATATCTGGATGCAGCAGAGGAGGTACACGACTTTTTTCAGAGAAGATTTCAGAATCAGATCAAAATTGTGTGTGTGTATCGGGACAACATACAGACATTCAAATAGAAATGAGCTAATTCCAAGTGACTTTCTTTCCTGGGGTCATGTACAAGTTTAGTTCTGAACAGAAGAACAGCCAAGATATCCCCAGATGAAATAACAGTATAAAGACCCAAAACTTCAGATTTTGGCAATCTATCAATGCAAGATTTAAGGCCATTAAACCATACACCACTGATATGTTCCCCACTCATACTCAGTTTATTTAAGTTTATATCACATTGGTAAGTTGATTATTTCATGCTTTTTGCCTACTGGTACATCATATGATGAAGCTACTATCACACTTAAGCAATTTAATTTCAGTTTCAGTGTGACAGTCTAACTTGCCGATGTACTATCATTTCTCCTTTTTCACACAGTGATAACTCATTTGATTCTTAAGAAAAACAGTAAACTATTTACAAAAATTCTTATGAAAAACCAGTTATTCAGGATTCCTCATCCCGTTGAGTTCGACTAAATGTTCAAAGCGAGCCCTGTCAAATGCTTTAGTATAAAGATCTGCCAGGTTATCTAGTGTGTCAACTCAGCACTTTGAACTTCAATTTAAATTAATCAAAGTATATATATCAACAATCTCACATCCCCCTTCATGTGCCTAGAGCAGCCACTATCAACATAAGTTGATAATCCTCCTTAGCAGCTCCTGCACACACCAACTAAGAAATTAGTTAGATTGGGGGACCCAAGCCTTAATGGTCTTGGGTCGTCCAAATTCACCAACCACTGGAACATCCATCCAATATCCATTACTCCTAACTGGAGTCTTGGATGTCAGACCTGTTGATGGAATTTGATTTTGATTTCCACTAGGTCTATGGTCCTGAGGGTTCCTATACGTGTTTGGACTATTTGACCTTTGAAAATTTTGATTTTGATATCTTGAATTTTGATTCCAAGAAGCATTATTGTTGTAATTTCTAAAGCCATTGTTATAAAAATTTCGACCACCATTATTCTGGTATCGATTTTGATATTGACCTTGACTTCTGAAATTATTAGAATTAAAATTGTTCATTCTTGGTGAACTGCTTCTAGGTCTGTCAAATCTGCCTGGTGGAGATCTAGGCTGAAATCTAGGTTGATTTCTTTGAAAACATGGAACCTGTGAAGTTCCTGTTCCAGCCTTATCTACACCAACAGCAACATTTTCTGGTTGCTTAGGAGCAGATTTCTTTGGAGAATTTGAGCCTTTCTCCTCACTATCACCTTTCTTCTCTGGTAATTTCCCTCTCTGTTTTTCACTAAGTTGTGCTTCACTCTTTTTGTTAGGACAGCAGCTAGCTACATGTCCATTAATGTGACACTTGAAGCACGATCTCCTTTTTAAAGACTTCTTAGCTGGAGTCTCTGAGGTAGATCCCTTATCAGATGGTGATGATCCCTTGGATGAACCTTGTTTAGTTTGCTTGGATTCAGATTTTTCTTTGTTTTTATTTTTAGCAAACTCTACATTTGATTCATTTTCAATAACAGTTGTTTCATTTTTCATATCACTACCTTGATCAAAATTAATCTTTTTAACAAAAGCTTGATTTTTATTCTTAGGCGGTGAATTTTTCTTTTTCAAAGGTTCCGTGTTATTGTTCTCCTTAGCATCATCACTCTCAGATCCATCACCTTGACTTGATGTGGAACCAAAACTACTAGGTGCAGATGCCATAACGTTTGCTAGCTCATCTTCACTAGGCAGGAATGAATAGTCATGACTAAGAGGAGGTGGAACTTCATTAAAGCCCTGGAAGCCCACACTGGTCTTGTCATTACTCTTCTTTAAGCCACCCATCATATGTTTCATTACAAAAGACGAATCTCTGAATTGACTCAATTTCTTTTCAAGTTCAACAATTTTAAGTTGTGCATCTGACAACTCATTGCATTTTTCAGAAATCTCTTTTGTTTTCTCAGCCATCATGTCATGAGCTAAGTCTATGACTTGAAGTTTTTCATTCAATTTGCAAGTTAAAGCTTCAATTTCAGCTTCATAACCTCTTATCTTCTTCAAGTATGTAGATTCATTTCTTTTAGCAAAAAAGTTTGCTTCTTTTATGTTAGACATCTCACTTAGCAGACTTTGGTTTTGTGTTGACAACCTGTCAACCTCACCTTGTAGTTCACGACATTTCAAACATATAGAATTAGATTGTACCTTTTCCTCATGAACTTCTGTATTTTCATCAGCAACAACCTGTTCAGCTTCACTCTTTTTCCCTACTTCAGCATCCACTTTTGCTTCAGCATTCTCCACTTGAGCTTCAACATTTTTCACTTCAGATTCAGCAATACTCATAGTAGTTTCAGCCTCATCAACTGGCACTATCTCTGCCATGAATGCCTGAGTGGCACTCTCATTTCCCTGATATCGCTTTTGTAATGCATCCCACATATCCTTTGAATTAGTGTACTTGTTGAAGGTATGCTTGATGCTATCAGGTAAGGACATTTTAATTGCAGCCAATGCTCTCTTTTCAGCGTCATACTTCCTTTTATCTTCTTCTTGCATGTTCACATAGTCTGTTCGACGTGGTCTGCCCTCAAAATCGTGTGTTGGGTTTGTGTACCCATCTTCAATACAGATCCACATACGTGCATCCTGAGATTCAATGAAGGATTTGAAGTTGTCCTTCCATGTAAGATAATTCTCCACCTTCATCATCTTAGGTGCATTCAAATTCATCATGTTTGACATTTTAACGTAACAGACTGTTAAAACCGTACAATTTTTTTTCCGAAAACAGTGGTTACCAAATTACACCTTTAGAATCGTCTCGAAAAGACGAATCCAATGATATCTAATGTCGAAAAGACGAATCCAATGATATCTAATTTTTTTTTTTGGCCTAAAAATACGAGGAATTAAATGGTGCAGACGGTTTCGTCAGATGAGTTACGGTTCACTTTCTATTTCCGAAAACGTGAATTTTTAGTTACGCCTGCCAAAAAATATTCCACCTTTATTTTTATTAATTTCGCTGAAAAGGCCTGCTTAATTTCGCTGGTCAGTATGTCCAATTTCGCTGGTTCTTTTGGTGAACAGGTTAATTATGCTGCCAAGTCCGCTGATCAATTTCGCTTGCAAATTCGCTGGTCAATTTCGCTATTACGATGACCAGTAAATTCGCCGAAAACCGTAATAATTTCGCTAAGGAAAATTTTACGATTACCAAAGTCGCCTTTGGATTTTAGGTTCGCCGACAAGTTCACAGATCAGTTAAATTCGCAGGTCCAATTAATTTTGCAGGTCAGTAAATATGGAAATTCAATCTTCTCGAAAATTTTGATGATTTTCTGGATTCTCCTAACAACTTCTGCAGAATCGAAACAGCAAAATCAGCAACCTTTTCACCCAATTTCAGCCAAACCTGCAAATCAGCAAACCTGAAAACCTGCAAATCAGCAAACAAACAAAGCAGAATATCAAAACAGCCAATAAATCTCGAAATTTTTTATCAAAACAGCCAAGAATTTTGAAAATTTTTATCAAACAAACAGAAAAATTTCGAAAATTTCAAAACCCTAGTTTTCAAAAATTCGAAAAACTCCCTGTTTCTGCAGCAACCAATTCTGAACCGAGCCTTCAAGAGCCTAATGCTCTGATACCAATTGTAGGTCCCCTATTCGTATGGATCTTTCACAGAATTGTATATCCAACCTAGAGTGCGGAATCCTCTAGATCAAATTAGCACAGAAACAAGTAGAAAACAGAAACAACAATTCACTTTCAAACCGGGTTTCTATTGAATATCAATCACTCAAGAATTACAACCAATCTAAACCCAAACCACCACAATTTCGTCCAAGACTATACTCTCATGAAATTGCTCTCTCTCAAATTCTGTTTTGGCTGATTAACCTAAACCCTAAAGCCTAACCTTGTTTATATAACACAAGGTTGCAACATTAGGCTGGGTTTGCTACATGGGCTAGGCCCAAATCGTCCCCCATCACCCAATGTTGGTTTTGTTTAGCCCAAACTCTATAATCTCACTAATACAAAGCTAAACCCGCTAACCGTTTATCGTTTAACTAATTACAAGATATCCAAAGACCAAATCTAAGCTGTTGTCACAAACATGCACCAACAAAAGACGACGCGAAACACTAAACTAGACTCAATGTACACTACCCCCCATCGGCACTTTTAATTGTCCCAATTAAGAGCCAAAGTGCCGAGACATGACAATGAAGTCCAATTCGCGCGTAAAAATAATTACTTTTTAGTTGTTTTTACTTTTTAGCGTTGAAAGATTCCGCCTAGTGAAAGGAGGTTTCCTTTAAAAGCAAAAATTAACTTTTCATGCGCCAAATCGAACCTTCAAGTCAATGTATCAAACCAACCCATTAAACTATCAAGCAACCAATTGCAATACCAAGCCGACTACCCAAAACCAATCCCAATATTCAAGCATAAACCAATGAATCCATACACTTAAATAAATCAATCTCGACGTCAAATATAGCACTCAACAAACTGACCTCTACACACTAAGCTACGACCAACAAACTGACCTCCACGACTAACACTCAACATGACAACTGGGCTGACCACATTGACTCGACAGTTAAGACTCATAGCCAACCCAACAAATCTCACTAACTGCTTCGACATATAGAATCGACTTCAACAAAAAATGATTCAAAGCAGGACTCGACTCAATGACGACTAACCGACAACTTCTGACCACTCGACTGGACTTAACTGACTCGACACAACCGGACAAAACATAAACCAACACAATGAACCGACCATCTATGTTGAATCAGCGATTATGCAAGAAAATAAACAAGAATCGTACCTGAATCGATGAAATATGCGTGAAAAATCGGAACTTTTCCTGCAAAACAAGTCCCAAATCGGTGAGATATGTCGGTAGGATGTTAATTTGTTGATGGGGGTTTTGTTGGGGGTTAAAAACCGATCACGGAGGTAGGAGGAGGGGTGTAAATGGTGGAGGTTTGGAGGTGTAAAGGAGGTAATCGGTGAGTGGAAGAAAGGGGTTTTGTTCGGCGATTGGGATGAAGATGGCGGTGGTAGGGAAAATAGAAGGAGATGATGGGGTGTTGTTCGGTTAGGGTAATCGGTGGGGAGATGGTGTAGTATATCAGTGATGAGTGGTGATGATGGTGGTTTAATGGAGGGGTAATGATGGGGAGGGTATGGATCGGCGGTGGGGTGTACGGCGAGGAGGAGGGAGAAGATAAAAGGTTGTGGGTGTTTTGGGATAACTGGTCGGTCAAATGGTTTTATGTTTGTTTATCATATGCTGGCATGGGGTCAGATGAGAAGGTTCAAATGTTTTTTAAGGTTCAATGCATATAAAAGGGGGTCAAACGTGGGTTTGGTGACCTACATGGTGGCACTACGCGACCATGTGATATGTATGGTGGGGGCGCTACGTGAGTAACCTTTTTCAACAGAAAGTTTCGAAAATTTTCAAGTTTTTTTGCCTTAGAATTTTTTCTAACTTTTTTCCAACCTTCTCCAAACCATCCCAAAATTTTTCTAAGTATGGGACTTACCTGGAATGACTTTTTCTTCGCGTTTTCAGCTCCTCAAAGGTACGTTTCCTGCAAATTCACTCACAAACACAAAACACAAACACGAAAAACTACGAAAAATACGAAAAATAACGCAATTTACAAACGGTACATACTCTACAAACGAAGATTTTCACGCTCACTGCTCGGTGAAGATGGGCGGGTCCTCGAGAGGAATTTCTTCCTCTTCGGTAGTATCAATGGGGCCTCCCAAGTAGTGTTTCAAACGATGACCGTTTACCTTCCATACACCTTTGTCAATTTCATCATACAACTCAACCGTACCGTATGGAAACACTTCTTTCACCACATACGGTCCACTCCATCTTGATTTTAGCTTCCCCGCTATCAATTTCAACCTCGAATTGAATAGGAGCACTTTATCACCTACCTTAAATTCTTTCAAACCTCGCAACCTCCTATCATGCAATGCCTTAGTTTTTTCCTTGATACTCCAAGATCGTTCATAGGCGGCATCCCTCAAAGCTTCCAACTCATGAATTTGGAAGAATCTTCTTCTTGCGGCTTCGGTAAGGTCTAGGTTAACGGTTTTTAACGCCCACAAAGCTCTATGCTCTAATTCTACCAGAAGATGGCAAGCTTTGCCATACACAATAATAAAGGGTGTTGTTCCTAACGGTGTTTTGTAGGCGGTGCGGAATGCCCACAAAGCGTCGTCGAGCTTTTCCGACCAATCCTTTCTACTTTTTCCTACCGTTTTCTCTAGGATTCTCTTCACCCCTCGGTTAGCATTCTCTACTTGGCCACTAGTTTGTGGGTGGTATGCGGTGGAAAGACGGTGAGTGACACCGTAGCGTGCAAGTGCCTTTTCCATGGCGGAATTGCAAAAATGCGTGCCACGGTCACTTATGATAGCTTTAGGAACTCCGAAATGTGTAAATAGCTTTTTAAGGAATCTCACCACCACTCGGGCATCATTGGTAGGTAAAGCTTGAGCTTCCACCCACTTCGAAACATAGTCAATGGCGACGAGGATGTACCTATTCCCACTCGATGAGGGAAAAGGCCCCATGAAATCAATGCCCCAAACGTCAAACACTCCAAGAACTTGGATGGGATTTTGAGCATTTCATCCTTGGATGAGACGTTGCCGGTACGTTGGCAACGGTCACATGTCTTCACAAACTCTACGGCATCTTTTACTACTGTTGGCCAATAGAAGCCACTATCAAAAACCTTTTGTGCCGTCACATATGGCCTATGATGGCCTCCCGTCAACCCTTCATACACATGACTAAGGATGTTTAAACCATCCTCCTTCGAAACACATCTTCGAAGCACTCTATCTCCTCCTATCCTAAATAAGAACGGGTCATCCCAAATATACTTCCTAGCATCCCTAAGAAGCTTCTTCTTTTGTTGGTACGACATACCTCTCACAAGATCTCCGTTTGCTAAATAATTTGCCAAATCCGAGAACCATGGCAAACCCTCTACCTCGGCACTAACAAAATCTATGGTTTCGTGAGGAAAAGTATCTCCTATGGAATCTTCACGAACCTCCTCTCTCATTGGATCCTCTAAACGTGACAAATGATCGGCGGCCACGTTTTCCGCTCCCTTTTTATCCTTAATTTCTATATCGAACTCGGAGAGCAAAAGAATCCATCTAATGAGACGCGGCTTCGCATCTTTCTTTTGGAATAGAAAGCGCAAAGCGGCATGATCGGTGAATACGGTGGTTTTGGAAAGAACAAGATACGAGTGAAACTTGTCAAACGCAAACACTACGGCTAAGAGCTCTTTTTCTGTGGTGGTATAGTTCTCTTGAGCATCATTTAAAGTTTTGCTCGCCTAGTAGATTGGATGAAAGTGTTTGTCAACCCTTTGACCTAGGACCGCACCTACGGTATAATCGCTTGCATCGCACATGAGCTCGAAAGGCAAGCTCCAATCGGGCGAAACAAATATAGGGGCACTAACGAGTTTTTCCTTCAAGAAATAAAACGCCTTGATGCACTCCTCGTCGAAGACGAAAGGTAGATCCTTCTCTAAAATTCGGGTCATGGGGCGAGTAATTTTGGAAAAATCCTTTATGAAACGCCTATAAAAGCCCGCATGACCTAAGAAGCTCCTAACGGACTTGACACTAGTAGGTGGAGGCAATCTACTTATGGTATCTATCTTGGCCCTATCCACCTATATACCCTCTCTCGACACCTTGTGTCCTAAAACTATCCCCTCCGTCACCATGAAGCGACACTTCTCCCAATTCAACATGAGATTTGTTTCTATGCACCTCTTAAGCATCCAATCAAGATTGGAAAGACATTGATCGAAATTGGTACCATAAACCGAGAAATCATCCATGAAAACCTCCATAGAAGTCTTAAGCATGTCTTGGAATATAGCAACCATACATCTTTGGAAAGTAGCCGGAGCGTTGCATAACCCGAAAGGAATGCGGCGATACGCATAAGTGCCGTAAGGGCATGTGAACGTCGTTTTATCTTGATCCTCGGGAGCGATTGGGATCTGAAAATAACCCGAAAATCCATCGAGAAAACAATAGTATTGTTGACCCGCTAGACGCTCCAACATTTGATCAATGAATGGCAGGGGGAAGTGGTCTTTCCGGGTGGCGTCGTTTAACTTTCGATAGTCTATGCATACACGCCAACCGGTAACGGTACGAGAAGGGATTAACTCATTCTTTTCATTCATGATCACCGTCATCCCACCCTTCTTTGGGACGACTTGGGCCGGGCTCACCCATGGTGAATCGGAAATGGGGTATATCACCCCGGCATCTAACAACTTAAGCACTTCTTTCTTAACAACCTCTTGCATGTTCGGATTTAATCGCCTTTGAGGTTGCACCACCGGCTTATATTCATCTTCCATGAGTATCCGGCGGGTACAATAGGCGGGGCTTATGCCCTTGATATCCGACAGACGCCATGCAATTGCTTCCCTATTCTCTCTCAATACTTCTAACAACCTACCCTTCTCCCCCCTTTCTAACTCGGATGAAATAATAACCGGAAAATCAGACCCCTCACCCAAGAACGCGTACTCTAAATGGGACGGGAGAACTTTAAGTTCTAGTGGGGCGGGATTCTCTACGGGTGTACTCTCACTCTCACTTTTCACTTCACCCAACTCTAATACTTCGGGGACCCACTCGTTCTCTTCTACCTCCTCACTCTCACTCACAACCTCCTCTACTTTCTCAACTACCTCATCTATCCTACTTTCAACTAGATCAGCTCCACTAATATAGTCAAAACAATGGTCAACACACGATAGGAAGGATTCTATGAAATAGACCGAGTGACAAGGACTACTAAGGTCATCGGAACCACTAGGGTGTTCCATGGAGCGTGCAATCTCGAAAGTAACTCTCTCCTCACCGACTTGAAGTGTAATTTTCCCGTCGAAAACATCGATGATAGCCTTGGCGGTACACAAGAACGGGCGTCCAAGAATGATAGGAACCTTTTCGTCGGCTTCCATATCAAGAACGAAAAAGTCTACGAAAAGACGAATTTATCCACTTTGACTAAGAGGTTTTCGATAATACCACGTGGATACTTCACTGATCTATCGGCTAGAGACAAAGACATACGTGTAGGTGACAACTCTCCTAGACCTAGCCTCTCATACAAGGAATATGGCATTAGGTTTATATTTGCTCCTAAATCGGCTAGGGCCCTACACTCGGTATCACTCCCAAACAAGCATGGGATGGTGAAAAGGCCCGGATCCGTCAACTTCTCCGGGACCTTATTCAAGACTACGGCTGAACACCCTCCACTAAGAGGGATGTTAGAAACCTCTCCTAACCTATCCTTACGTTTTAGAAGGTCTTTTAAGAATTTTGCGTAATTTGGCATCGATTGAAGAGCTTCTATGAAAGGAAGGTTTATTCTAAGCTGCTTAAAGATCTCTAGGAATTTCCTGTACTCTTTAGAGTATGCTTGGTTTTTTAGACGAGATGGGAAAGGAGCACGGGAAATATCAACAGTGGGTGATGGAACGACTTGAGTGGGCTTCTTACCTAAACTCTTCTCACTTGGAAGCCCCCCGGTGTGTGCGGTACTTGCTGGGCTTAACCTATTTTGCACTTTACCGGGTGCTTCCATTTCAATTTCCTCATCTATAATATCTCCATCTTCATCAACTACTTTCTCTTCGACTCTCGGGTTACCTACGGTCTTGCCACTACGAGTAGTAATGGCTTTAGCATGGGCGGGGTTCTTTAAGGTGTTACCCACAAATTGACCGGGTAGTCTCTCTTCCAACTTCCTAGACATATCCCCCACAACTCGCTGAAGGTCCTGAAACGAAGCTTGATGGTTTTTTAGCATGAGGTCATGTTCACTTAGGGTCTTTTGGGTGGTTTGGTCTCTAACAATTAGTTGACTCATCATGGACTCCATTCGTTCTAGACTACCCCCTAGGTCATAACTTGAACCTTGACCTGTTTGACCCTGGTTATTTGAACCCCCATCTTTGACCTGCCTGTTGAACCCTTTGTTGAACTGTCCACCTGAACCCCCACTAAAAAGTGAACTTTGGCCCCTATTCGGGTTTTGAGCCATTTGAAAGCCAGGGGGTCCATTTGAGTGAAAAGTGTTATTACTATTAAAGTTATTATTATTATTATTATTATTATTATTATTTCTCCAACCCGACCCAAAAGGATTAGTACTACCAAAACCGCTAGACTGACCTCTACCGAACCCTCCTCCTAAGTAATCACATTGTTCCTCACCAACTAGCAAAGGACACGCACTCGTATCGTGACCCCCTTGGCAATACTCACACTTGTCTACCTTAGCCTTAATTTCCTTAAGTTCCCTAGACATGTTTTCCAAAACAGCGGCTAAACTAGGATCCATGGTGACATGGTTCACCCCTCGGGTGGGTGCACTAGTAGTGGTATTAGACTTACCACTTTGGTACCGCTGATCGGATCGTGATTGGGATTGAGATTGAGCAAATGCTTCAAAC
Organism: Helianthus tuberosus; assembly: GCA_030545235.1. Lineage (NCBI taxonomy): Eukaryota > Viridiplantae > Streptophyta > Magnoliopsida > Asterales > Asteraceae > Helianthus > Helianthus tuberosus. Next base: position 114,288 of record JARYGA010040711.1, read on the forward strand.
CGCTCTAAACACTCAGCAACAGTAAGTATACCCATCATATGCCCCCCCCCCCCCCCCGCGTTAGTATCGAAACAGTCACGAGTCTCTTGGGTGAGAAAGACCATGCTGGGAGCAACGAGCACAAAGGTTTTGGAAACGCTCCCAAGCAAGGTAGTAAGGCTCGTCGGGATCCATGCAGAAAGAGTGGATCTGGTCCCTAAGACGTGAGGCTTTAGCGGGCGGGAAATACTTATTCAGAAAGGCTTGACGAAGCCCCACCCAAGTGGTAAAAGTACCGGCTGGTTGAGAGTCCAACCAAGTAGCCGCACGGCCAGCTAAAGAAAATGGGAAAAGCTGTAAGTATGTAGCATCATTAGGAGCACCATGAAGGCTAAAGGTGGCTATGATACGGGAGAAACGGTTAATGTGGGCCGGGGAGTCCTCATCGTCTCGGCCATGGAATTGTATGTTATTGGTTATAGCCTGCATGGCATAAGATGGAATCTGCCATGAATTCTCATTAACTATGGGTGGTACGGTGATGGGTGAAGCAAGGCCGGTGAAATTCTGAGTGGCTTGCTGATGGACGGTTTGCCTATTGTTGGCCATTGGTTCTAAGTTTGCTGGGTTGCTAGAGGTAATAGAAGTAGGGCTATCGGGTGGGGAAACCTTAGGTGAGGTTTTGGGTGAATGGTTTGGCGAAGGTGGTGGTGTAGGAGGTGGGGTGGTTAACGGGGTGGAATCAAAATTGGGGAAATGAGAAAAGGATGTAGAATTAACCTGTGGGCCTTGGCCCAATTGAGATGATGACTGCTTGACTGGTGGTGGTGGTCCGTGCGAGCGCAGATGGGGCATCCACTACAAGCAAAAACCTGAACACAAGAAAAGCAAACAATAGTTACTACGACTCTAGATGAAAATAAAAGACACAAAAACAAAGTAAACACGTAGCACGTATTTGTCAAGTAAATCTATCAAAGCTAAGGAACGCAATTACCAAGAGTCCCCGGCAACGGCGCCAAAAACTTGATGTGTGTTAAACAGACTATAAAAACAAACTAAATTAGACTCTTTATTCTAGACACTATAAAGCTTTAATTCTAGACTCGACCTAAAACCACACAATCGGCAAGTGTACCGATCAATGTAGTATAACTTAGGAAGTTCGGATATCGAACCACGAGACTCTATAAATTACTTAAACTGGACTCTGACAGACACTGACGGACGTGACTTAAACTTGTTTAATTGTTTGGGGGGGGGGGTTACTGAAAAACTAGGAAATCTATATTAAACTAATTAATTAACTAGATTTAGACTAAGACACGAACGAAGACTAAGGGTTGATTCAGATGAGATTAACGACTACCTAGACTTGAATCCAGTTTAACTAGGAATGGACTTCTAACGGTATTATTGTTGTATGGAGCCGGGATCGTAAAATACTAAACCTTAAGGTATTTCAATGCTAAGACTTCCCGACCCTTCTCAGGAAGAAACCTAGGAAACCCTACAAGGCTGTTATAAACACCGACTGTTAGACTTCCTCTCAGTCCTCTAACGACTCTAAAAGTGCCATAATTCGACTATCTACCTCTCAGCGCGATAATCTAAGGCAATTCTAGTTTCTGACTTGGTTTACTAGACACAAATGCAATTAGGGAACTAAGACTGACTTCTCTCAAAACCTATCTTAGATATATACTGCACTGCGACCTAATAACTAACTCGAGCCTCTCAACGACAAGTTAAGCAGAATATTCAATTCTAATTGTATTTTAATTACTGTTTCTAAGGCTATCGGCCGATTTACCCAAAGATCACCCGAACCCGCAAAGATGCAAATAATCAACAATGGCCTTTCATGGCCCATTATCAACTTTCAAAATCGTTGGTCTGTCATGTCATGTTTGGCGGCATGTGAAAGAATGGGCTCCCCTTTAAAAATAAATACTATGCAGCCTCTACCCATTCGTGTGATCTGAGGTATCTTCCATGTATTATGGCAGCCGCATCCCTCCAAAACAATAATAATGATAGCGGGCTCGGTCCAATCATGGAAAATGACTATAATTTTTATTGGATCCCTGGCGCCATACTCTGCTCAAGTAGCTGGATATTTCTTTAGTACTCTTTTTCTCTCCATTTGCACCAGGACCTGCCAAAACACCAAATAGTCAATAGCACGCAATTCTAACTAAAATGAAACTAGAAATAACGATAAAATATACAAACTATACACGAATAAAGGATGTATTTTGCAATACATCAAGTATTGTGACGTAGTTGATATCATCATAGTCAAGTAATCACAGTTTAATGTACAGCGGAAGTCTAAAGTAATAATACAAACCGAATTGAAAGTATAATAAAATATTACACGACGGTTGTAAGTGGATCCACAGGCGGATCTAAAACAGAAAGTAAATATTGTTCAACAAACTTTAAGTATTAAAAGCTTGCAAGACTCTTTAATTAATACTCAGGAGTTTTCCAGCCCATTTCGTGTAGTACCTACACTTAATCTTTTTGAAAAATACGTCAGTTTACCTTGGTAAATACAATTAACTGACTCTTCTGAAAACATTTAAGGAAATTGATTTAAATGCACAAGGAACAAATATTCTTTTATAACTTGGGACAATCATTTGAACTAATCTTGTATACAAATTTATATGTTTGTCGTACGTTCAGGACCGGAATTGAAGAGCCAGTACAAGATTAATAGACACACCACTAGTATAAGCCCACAAGAAGTTTCCTCACGAGTGAGATACCGTTTTACATACGCAACTGTCAGGTGTATGCCTACACCTCATGCTTAAGTCGTGGCCATTTCAAATGAATAAGCCGAGGATATCCAGGACACAGTCATATTAACCCCCAAATGCTTTGTATCAAACAAAACAGATTAAAACGGGTTATCTCAATGATTTAACCACTAATCGATTAAATATTCAATACCCGACCAAGCGGTAATAATTTACCTTATCCCAAGCCCGTATAAGGGAAAATAAGTTAAAAGTATTTACCTGAGCTAAAATATAATTTATACTCAGCCGTAAGTTCTAATCAGCAAGTACAGGGAGCTTTTACTGGGCTCCTAATATGGAACGCCGGTTTTAATAACCTATTAGATTCCTAACGGGTCTTATTTAAAGGAAAGTTTACGGTACAAAACGCAAGATTAAGCGGTGACCGGAATAGAATGTGATTTAGATCCAATAAGTATGAAGAGTTGTATAAAATGGGTAAACTAAATACATTCTAGATTTTGAAGTAAAAATGATAAGGTTTGACCCGTTTCGGTTAATTTATGCAAACTAGTTACATAGACCGTACCGAACGCGTGTAGGCATAACGGGTAACGGAATGAGTCATATACAAGTTCCAATAGTCATTATGCTTAAAATATGTTGTGATATCAGTAGGATATCTTCCATTATGCCCAAAACGAATTTAAAACCAATTTAAGCCCCGTAAGGATATTTTGGTCATTTTAAAGTTTATAAAAGAGGTTAAATAGCAAACTGAGGTTCTGGTCTAAAATATACAGTAAAAATATTAATTTTATCAAGTTACATCAGTAAGATATCATACATATGTGAGGTTTATCATTTATGGCCAAACTATGCACCGTAGGGGCATTTTGGTCATTTCACATATGCTTTTAAGGTCAAATTTGGAAATCTAAGTTCAAGACTTATACTTACTGTTAAAGTATAAAAATTTATTTTTAAAATCAGTAGTTAACAAGTCTTAGGTGCTAAATATGGTTTTAAACCATACTATGCGCCTATTTCGCATAAAAGTCGGTATTTCACGATTTTTGAGATGTTTAAAGAAATCTGAGATTTTGATCAGCCTTAACTGTTTAAAATATTTTATTCAATATATAGAATCAGTAGTGAAAGGTTCGACGTGTAAATGATGTGTAAAACTCATTTTATTAGTGAAAAGGGCATTATCGTCAATTACCGAGTCCATGCAGGAACTCTATGTTACGGTCAGTATAAAATTTGAAAAAAAATTCCAAAAATCTCTAAATATCATATCATAATAGTGGCTAGCAAGTTTGGTGCCAAAAATTGGGTTTAAATATGATTTATGCCAAAATGCAATTTAATTAACAAAAGTTTTTGTTTTACGATATCTTGCATAACTTTTATTTTAGAACATAAACTGATGTCAAATTTTTGTGACAAACTTATATATCAGTAATAAAACTTTTTGTCCTCTCGCATTTTCAAAATCTTGTTTAAATGACAAAAGGGCATAATGGTCAATTTTAAGCAAATAACGGAACATGCATGAAATCTCTGATTTCTAAGGAACCATGTAGTATAACCTCAGAGGGTTATACTAACATATAATATGGTCACAAAGGAACCCTAAGGCATAACTAAATTAAGCTAATTCAGGTCAGAACTGAAATTCAAAGCAAAAGTCTACTTTTGCGACTTTCGGTTGCGAACCGAGCCTAATACTCAGAATTGTCGGGTTGAACATGCCTAAACATGTTCTTATATTATTTACCAAGTTATTTAAGAGATAAAACATATTTTATAACTTCCACATTATTAATTATGAATTACTTTATAAAAATTGACTCGTTTGACTTTTCTGTTAAGCACTTTGACCCGACAATTGACTGAGATAATGTGATAATTAGAAGGTGTTCTTTTAAGGGTTTAACAACTACCTAATTACCAACACATAGCCACTTTCAATTCGAATAATGGCTGGACCGTTAGTGATTAATCACAAAGTCAAAGTATCATTACGATATCTTTGACTTTCGGTCATTATGCTAATAAAATCTTAACTACAGAAGCTAAGAACGCTTACAAGGGTCCTTAAAACGAATATTGAACTTGAGAAAGCTTCCTATTTATACTACAGAGAGCAATTGAGAGTATGAGAATTTTAAACTTGTGCAATGAAAGAAACAACACCAAGCCCCTATTTATACTACAAGAGGCCATCACCAGATCTTTACAGGTGTTAGGGCACTTCAGAGATCATTACAGGTGTCTACAATGGTTTTGAAAACCAGCAAATAGTCCCTTGTTTCGAGTTCATGTGAGTGCAAGGCTGAATTGAAGAAGAGAGGTGCAGAACCTGCACCTGTGCATGGATTCTGCGAAAATCAGGTCGTCGCGTCGCGCGACAGCATATGGGTGTTGGTGTGGCGCAGCGCCACCCCTATGGTGACCAGCATAACAAGTTTCAAACATGGCAGTTTCAACCCCTAGACCTTTTAAAACGTAATAACTTTCATTTCAAGCACTTTTAACCCATAAAATTTATATTTTGATGATCCTTAGAATATAACCAAACGTCATTAGGTCCGGTTTCGTTAAACGATAACCGAAAACACAAGTTTTGCCTCGTTGACGCTTTTAACCCTTTACTTACGAAAGTTAGCGTATTTAATATCAAACGATATCGAAACCTCGTGATTTTTTTGTCACTCGTTCTTGAGAGTATAATTAATCATTAAAAAGCCCCAGGTTCATTAAAAGGTCACTCAGAGGTAGTAATTTAACATGTTGACATTTAACCCTCGCGCCTTGTAAACTTTCACTTTCTTTCACGAACGGCTTCATATGTTTCACAATCCATTCGTTTAAGAGTATAAACATCGTGTAGGGTTGTTGAAAGGCAAAATTTTCAAATGTTGACACTTTGGATCCTTTCACATTCATACTTTCTTAGTTTGTCAACTTTAGTCCCTCGACATCAATTCATTACACGTTTAAAGTTCATGACACGTGTCGTTACTACATTGGACATGATTTTGTGAGGTGTTACATAACCAGTTTTAATCTGTTTTGTATGATATATAAACATTTGGGGGTTAATATGACCGTGTCCTAGATATCCTCGGCTCATTTCATTTGAAAATGGCCACGACTTAAGCACGGGGTGTAGGCATACACCTGACAGTTGCGTATGTAAAATGATATACCCACTCGTGAGGATAACTTCTTGTGGGTTTATATTAGTAGTGTGTCTATTAATCTTGTCTCGGCTTCCATCTCAGGCCCTGAACGTACGACAAACATATAAATCTGTATACAAGATTATTTTATATAATTCTCCCAAGTTATAAAAGAATATTTGTGTCTTGTGCATTTAAATCAATTTTATAAACACTTTTCAAATGAGTCGGTTAATTCTATTTACCAGTGTAAACTGGCGTATTTTCAAAAGACTAAGTGACAGGTACTACTCGTAATTGGCTGGAAGCTTCTTGGCGTTAAGTAGAGGATCTTGCAAGTCCGTAATGCCTTATGTTTGTTGAACATGTTGTGTAATTGATTTAGATCCGCCTGTGGATTTAATATTACAAGCTCGTATGTAATTATCATTTCAGTATTTTTCTGATAATTGGGTTTGTAATAATATTTTATATTCCAAGACTTTCGCTGTGCTATTCTGTGTATGTTTGACTATGACGATATCAATCTTACGTCATGATACTCCCCACTAGGCCCACCGGGCTGAGCTGGAATTATCGGGGTGTGACATGTCTTCATTCCAAAGCTAATCTTCTAACACGTTCTCTTCGCCTTTAGTTGGTTCGAAATGTCGCATCTGCACATACAAGAAAGCTAAACGCATAATGAGAACAACCTCTTGGAATATAGTCAAACGACACACATGTGACCAACTCTTAATCAACTACCGACCGACAACAGTTTGATAGTTGTAAAAATTTTATCAATTTTAGATTTTAACTTTCAAAACTTGTTAACTTCGACCGTTTATGAAGATGCAATTGTTTTAGGTCTCAATCAGGTTTCAGGTGGTAAAGACTCGAGATCCAACATCTTACAATAAAAAATAAGATAGAAATAAAATCTTTTTAGTTTTTATAAAGTTTATATTAAAACACACCTAAAATCTTTTTGGTATTTTTGCATATTTCAAATGTAAAGACTGAAAGCAGTAAATAAATATAGACATAGACAGATATGCAGAAACGGAGAAATGTAAATAAATATTTAAAGACATTCTTTTTGCGAGTTTCGAGGGTAAGACAAACATATCAGTGTACGGTCATGCCAAAACGCTCTTGTTGTTCAATTAGTTAACATTAAGATAAGCATCCTATAACGATTATCGGTATTGTTGTCCACTTAACTCATCAAATGTACTCGCGGTTAGGGGATACGTTAAAGTATGATTTATACTTACCGACAGGTGTTCATCCACACACAACACAATCCCGTATCAAGGTATGCATGAGAGTTCATCTTACTGGTGAGTATACCAATTATCATTTGTTTTCAACGTATATGATGTGAGATACTCACTTATTTTTGGATGAATACAAGCCCTATGTGATTAAATCACTTATTAATGAGGAACTTGATATTCGATGTATGCAGGGAACAGGAGCAAGTCCGTGAACAGGTTAGTACCATCGTACCGACAAAGAGACGAACTTGACTCCCGCATAAAAGCTGTGATATATTATCACTTATTGATTAGGACATGTGATTGTTTATCACTTATTGAGGTCGTATGCATCATGTATTATATACATGCTTATATGATATTTACACGTATGTATGGTATCATGGAAGTTCTAGACTTGCGTCCCCATTGTTTTCGGTAAAAGAGACAGCCATGATACCCAGATGATAAACAACATACAGACCACGTATCTCAGAACCTCGGCAATCTATCAAACAAAATTTCGGTACCAAGACCATATGCCAATGAGCGGTTCCCACACAGTCTTCAGTCGATATAGGTTTTTGTAGGATCGAGGATTCGTCCAAATGAGTCAATCAGAGTTAGATCTAGTTTCTAGAAAGGCGGAATCAGACTAGAAACCGTCAATCAGTGTTAGAACAGGAGTAGAAGAGTAGAAAGTCACTTTAAACATGTTCTTCATTGATATAATACGTTTTGGTACAGAGAGAATCCGACAGCAGTTCGGTACAAAATTCTCCAGAAAGTTACAAATGAAGAACACTACTTGACTATATATAGGTTTCCCAGATCGCACAGAGTATAGCATGCAGACCGCACAAACTGACATCACAAGCTCGTGCGACCTGACCATTCAGGTCGTGCGACCTGGCTTACATACAAAACATATAAACTTTAAACACAAACGACACAACAAGGACTGATGACGCAGGCGATAGACATTATGCATCAACAAACTCCCCCTTGGATATTGCCACAGTCTTCAGTCAGCCTGTCTTCAAACCATTCTTCACCTAGACTTGAAAAATTCTTCTCTTTGCTTCGGCTTTTTCAATAACGCTTTCCTGAGCTGTTCTTTCTCTTTGGCAGCTTTCTTTTCTTCCTCACCTAGCCTTTGCACACATGTAGCTCTAGCAATCCTGTCTTTTCTCACGCTCTTCTTTCAGCTTCTTTGCTTTCAAAGACTCTTCTCTTTCAATCTCTCTCCAACTTGATAACCACATATTTTCATAATTTATACCCTTCTGAAAACATATTGTAACTACCTTCTGAAACTGCAGAGCTTGATCTTTATCTTCTGCCTTGTATCCAATATTGTTTATAAACAAACATTCAATATCCTTTGTAGAACAATTTACTATCCACATCGGATCATATAGATGAATATATATGCTTTCATTCCCAACTCTGTAAACAATCACTGCTTCGGTCGTCATGCAACTATAAACCCAGCACACAAACCCTTCATGAAAATTCCGTTCCATCTTCGGAAATGGAATATTCTTTAAAACCCTGGGCTTCTTGATCTTCAGAATTGTTTCTACAACACCTGTAACTGGATCCTTCCTCTTGACTTTCTTAGGATAATGTGGCTTCCAGTGACGAAATTCTCTGAATGCTTCAAATTTCATCAAGCCCCATGTTGGCATATCATGAACTCTGACTGGATATGATAACGTTCTGACTTAGGACAACTCTTCAACATCCCACCAAGGCAGAGACATTATATCTTGAATATACTGGAAATACTGAACACCAAATTCTCTTCTAATAGCATAAGCGTTGACTTGTGGCAAGTAACCCCAGCTTATGATATCACCCAGAGAAACATCTCTATCTCTTCTGTAATACTACAGTGGTCTTTTGTATTTTCTATTCGTATCCTTCCTGAACCACTTCTTTCTTTCTTCACGCTGTTCTTCTTTCGACATTTCTCGAAAACTCTTACTCTTAACACTTTCAGCAACTTTTCTTCTCAATTCATCATCATTTGCTTGACTTAAAAACTCAGCAAGAGTTGGAAAGCTAGAAGTATCAATATTAACATTCTCAGACTGATCATCATTGCTCCAGTCTTCTACATCCACTTTATCATAATTATCAGCTTCTTCAACATACTTGTACTGATATGCAGGTTGATGATTTATATTAAATTCGTTCAACTCTTTTTCAAAATCGAAGTAAAAATAATCTTCTTCAACATGCATCATCTTAACGATCTCAGCTCTAGTGTAAGTATGCAATATCTCACCTTCCTCTACATCATGTTCAAGACGTTGAATCAAACCTGTACCCTGATCAACATTCTCATCAACATTTTCAGCATCACCATGCTCCCCCTATCCTCCTGCATTTTTAGGTTCTTCGTTTGCATTGTCTTGAAGATACTCATCAATATTCTCTTCTTGTGACGCTTCAGTTACTTTTATACCAGAATTACCTTGATCAGCATCATCATCATCATCATTATCACTATGAACAGAATATACTTCATCTGCATCATCTTTCAGATTATCATCTTCGTCATCTTCATCATTGTCGTTAATCACACCAGAAACTGAAGTTATTGGACAAGGATCTAGAATAGACGATTCTGGAACTTTTTTCGGCTCAGACAGAACAATTTCCCCTTCAGTCACTTGAACATCATCTTCAACTGGAACACCTTTACCCTTATCTTTCATTCCGGCTTCTATTTCAGCTTCACGTTTTCCTCTAACTTCCGCAAGCTCTATCTCTTCAAACTTTTGTTCAATCGGCTTTCCAATCAAATCTTCCAACACTTTCTTTAACATATACTCTTCATGTTCCTTTTTAGAATTCTTGGCTTCTAACTCTTTATTTTTCAACTTGAAGTATTCATTCTGCTCATCTCTTCGAGACTTTTCTTCTTTAGTCATGTCTGGGTTACCAATTCATCCGGCTACTAGACTTTCGTAAGACTCAAGTACAGAAGCTAGAAGTGCTATATGCTGCTTTGCGGCTGTCTCGGTAAAATCTTGATCGTTTTTTATATTAACAGCGATATTGCACAGTATCCCATGACTATAATTCTGATTGTTCGAACCTGACGAACTTTGAGAAGAAACCTGTTCTTGAAAATTCTGAACCTTAGGATTCGGTTCGTAATTTGGAAACGATGAAAAGTTGTTGTTAGGCATGCTTTAAGGTACTCCCGATGAAGAATCTGTACTGAATGCCGTTTGAATCTTTAGACTCGGAGCAGATGTGGCAGATGAGTTTCCTTTGTAATAAAGCTGAACATCTTGCTGTACATTTGCAGATTTCATTTTCCTCATCTTCTGAAGTTCAAGCTCATGAGCTTCAATTCTCTCGATAAACGTACTCAAATTGAAACCCACGTATTCCAAGTTGTTCTTCAAAACCAATAAGAACGTACCCCACTCTTCTTGTGGTAGTGCGTCAGCCAACTTATCAACCCACTCTTCGTCTGTTTTATCTATATTCAAACGTTTCATCTCCACAACCAAGTGACAGTACCTCTCAATCAACTCTTTCGTTGATTCTCCACTGATAGCAGTAAATATGTCGAATTCTTTTTTTAGTAGTGCCTTTTTTTCTTTTGATCATTGCCACACTCCCAAGAAATTTGATTTTAAGAGCGTTCCAAATAGATTGCGCGTCACCCTGATGCTGTAACAATACCAAAATATCTTCCTTAATTGCCTGTTGCAATATACTGACCATCTTCTTCTCGGCTTTAAAGTTTTCTTGTTCAGCCGGAGTTAACGTGTGAAGTGTTTTTGGAAGACCAACATCATTCGTAGGAACTACATATTTCGTTTCAACTTTCAACCAGCATTCGATGTGATTCACCTGAACCCACGTGCGAAATCTATCCTACCACCCCGAATAATCTTCAATGTTGAGCAGTTTCGGTGGTTTTTGCATGGTTCCTAGCTCGTTCTCCATATTCACATTCTGGGCTATACTTGCTGGAGTTTGAACAGTCATACCTCCTCCGAAAAACGCATTGTAAAACTCTTGGTTGTCCATTTTATACTTTGAAAAATGTTTCAAAAAAATTTCTAAGTTTTGAAAAATTTCAATTTCAAGCGACCTGGACTTTCAAAACGATCTGGACTTTCAAATGATCTGGACTTCCAAACGATCTGGACTTCCAAACGATCTGGACTTTCAAATGATCTGGACTTTCCAAACGATCTGGACTTTCAAACGATCTGGACTTTCAAACGACCTGGACCACCAATCCGTGGGAAGTGACAAATACTTGTTAAAAGAAATTTCAGTTCGTGCTATCTGATGAATTCACACGATCTGGACACTCAAGTCGTGTGAGCTGGTCAGACGGTGTGAGAATTTCACACGATCTGGTCCAATTCGTGCGAACTGGACACAATTTTCAAACGTTTTGACAAAAATTTAAATAAATGATCTGATCAATTTCACACGATTTGAGCATCATTTTCACACGATTTGGACAGTTTCACCTCGTTTGAAGATTTAATTTATCAAAATTTCAAGTTTTTGACATTTTTGGATCAGATTTAGTTCGATTTATGGTCTGTAACTTTGTACAAATGTTCAAAATGGTGTTTTACACATAATATCTAAAGTTCAGTCCATTTTATCCGTGAATTCATCTGAAAATCCAAGAAAGAGTAGAAGAATATGGTTCTAAACCGTTCAAACACTGATATCAACAGATTTGACTCATCCTGAGCTCTGATACCACCTGTAGGATCGAGGATTCATCCAAACAAGTCAATCAGAGTCAGATCTAGTTTCTAGAAAGGCGGAATCAGACTAGAAACCGTCAATCAGTGTTAGAACATGAGTAGAAGAGTAGAAAGTCACTTTAAACATGTTCTTCATTGATATAATACGTTTTGGTACAGAGAGAATCCGACAGCAGTTCGGTACAAAATTCTCCAGAAAGTTACAAATGAAGAACACTACTTGACTATATATAGGCTTCCCAGATCGCACGGAGTATAGCATCCAGACCGCACGAACTGACATCACCAGCTCGTGCGACCTGACCATTCAGGTCGTGCGACCTGGCTTACATACAAAACATATAAACTTTAAACACAAACGACACGACAAAGACTGATGACGCAGGCGATAGACATTATGCATCAACAGTTTATATCACCCTGCACACTTTAAAATGATTGTGAGCCTACCTATACATCATATATAGAGCTACTTATTGTAACAACTCTTATCAAAAAGTCCTATTTATTTAATTAATTTATCCAATAGGAAACTCTAATTGAGACACCCAAGTGATTCTGCACAAACCCTAAAATTTTCAGAACAATCGGAATCATGATCAGGGCCCCTAAAACTCAGGTGGGTAAACCCTAGTTACGATTATCTTAAAAATTCGTTGTCAAAAATCAAAATTACCAAACTGTCAAATCAGCAAGGCTAGTCCCAGACGTGGCTGACCTAGGGTGAAAACGTGTCCCTTGCGCACCGTAAGGGATTTGGGCTTACGGTGCGCAAGCCTGGCCAATTTTTGTGTATAAATAGCAGACATTGGCAATCGAAGTTTGGCGCTTGAACGACGTAAATTCTCGTTACGTAGACTGATTTATAGCAGAAACACTTCTAAAAACACACACGGTTCACAAATCCACGCCGCAATACAGGGTAATAACTCGATCGCTGATACGATTCAATGTCCGATCGATTAAACTATCCAATGGATGTTTAAGTGCTGCCCACATTAGGGTTTATGCTTTGTCATTCGTTGTTAATTCAATGGATGTTTAAGTATCGCACTTTGTCATTCGATGTGAAGGTTTAATCTCGTGAGTTATCGTAAATGCTGTATTAAGTTACTAACCGAATTGTGTGCCTGTTATTAATTTAGGTTAATAGGCTAATCAGTAGACTAGGCTCTGCTCAATTAAATCTGCAATGTGAGTCATTCTCTTTTTCTCAAATCTGTTTACAAAAAGTATGTTTAATTTCAAGATTATAATTACAGTGATTAAGTATATGTAGTCACCAAATTACAGCTGGTATGTGGGGTATTGTGCACATTACTACTTTTATCACTTTAGGTGGGCGAACCTAATTAATGATACTCGTTACTATTGGGTGAACGGACTCAATAGTAATATGACCACAGTCACCGAAACGAGTCGATGACAAGTACTGTGGGTATTTGGTTGAAATAAACATTGTAATCTCTCTTAATACTGTGAATTATAACAAAAGAGTCATTTTTGCAAAATGAATGATTCACTCAGTATTTCCCGCTGACAAAACCTTTTTCAAACATGTTTCAGGTGATCTGTTGTGATTCAGGAAAAGTGTCGTGAAGCACTATCAGCTTAAGGAAGTGGCTCAGTATAAAATAAAGAAACATGTTTTGTAAAAATAAAAGATTTCTCCGTGAAATCTCAAGATTGTAAATTACCGGGGTTTTATCCCGAGTTGTGAAATAAAATAATCAGGAAATATTTCAGTTTTTAAAAGATCCTGATGATAAACTTCCGCTGTTAAATAAATACCACGGGATTTCTGTCCCGCGGCTCCTGAAACGGGTCAAACCGGGTCAGGGGTCGTGACAGAAAAAGGTGGTATCAGAGCCACTGATTTAAGCCTATTAAGTATTTAGAAAATACTTAATTTTATTGATTGCCATTTTGTGATTATGTGTTTTATTAACTGACTATTTGTTACTTACAGTATGGGTAAGCAAAAGCTTTCAAATATCTATCTTAAATTAGATAGGTCATCCAACGAGAAGGGAAGTTCATCCCAAACCAAATCCTCAAATCAGTCTGTAATTCCCGAAGAAGGAATATTTGTGCGAAAGGCACAATATGAGGAACCACTTTCTCCTAGTAAAAGAAGTCTGATTATTAGGAAAAGTAAAGAGAAAATAAAGAAATCTCGAGAAAAGAAAGTTAAACAGGAAACCCAGGAATTAACCAGTAAATCACCTTGGGAAGACAAGTTAGATGAAAAATCCACAAATCTCTATATGCTAGCCACCGTAGCAGTCAATGAAAATCTTTAAATAACTTGTTTCAGTTTTAGCACCCTTATCACTCATAAGACAGAAACGTTCTCCAGTAAATAAATAAATTTACTGTAAAACATAGTGTGTTTTAAATTTTAATTGTTTGGTAGTCACACAGTATGCAATAATATTTGAAGGTTATCTTTTAAAATTGTTATAAAATTTTAACTTATTATTTTTACATATATGTTAAACAGCATGAATGATTTATCTGAAGCCCTAGAGAATCTCAACCTCTACCCTGTAAACATAGAAGTTTCTAAAGAATTTACTGGGTATTTTCCTGATGTGGAACAACCTATTGAATTTAGTGCTTCACCACCACCAGAGAAACCCAAGCCCAAGAAAAGAAGGAGATTTGTAGGATGGAGGCGTGTGCATAGGAGGAAGCTCGTCATAAGAAAGATGCCTAAAATAGAAAATCCTTTAGAAAAAGGGAAGGGAATTGAAGTCGGGGAAGAGTCTAGGCAGATGGGATTACAGTTTGATGAATATTCTAAGCAAATAGAAATGGAGGTTGGGGAAAGTTCTCAGGTAGAAGTTGGAGAAAGTTCTAAACAAACTCAGGAAATGACATTGCCGGAAGAGCTAGATTTTATATTGGCAAGCTGTGATACGATTCAACCTGTCAATACAAATGTTTTTACTCGTCCTATTGAAACTCAACTCCCTATAAACTTAGAACCAGCAATTCCAGAACCTATAGTCCATACCCAACCTTTAGGAATGGACGAATGGTGGACGAATGACTGGCAATTCCAAAACCTGCTCAACAGTCCTAATTCCTTTCTTCCTCAATTCGACCGGAACCATTACCAAATCCACCCATGAGTAACGAGAATTTAGCAGAACTTCGCCATTTTGGCGAAGAGTTAATGGATGTGGGAAATAGAATCCGGGAGATAGGGGGACAAATTGCATGGAAGTATGATGAAAGGGAGCTTCATTTTTAGGAAAACAAATGACGAAAGATAGTAGGTTTATGAAACTGTTGATGTGTAATAGTAATAATAAAATCAGTATGTGTAAAATAAATAATAAAACGGTTGTATATGGAAGCATAATATAATCTATAAAATAAAAGAAAAATTTGCAATTTTGGTTGTACATTTGTTTACGTGATTATGTGCAATTAATTGTGACATTGGATTATTTCTTATTTTATACTAATTATTTATAAATTAATTATCAGATGGAAAACGCTAATAATGAATCAGTAAATGAGGTTAATCAATCTGAGCAACAATCGGGGGATCAATATATGACTAGGCAGGATATAGAAAATATCGTTGCTCGAGGGATAGCCAATGCTATTCCAGCAATAGTTGCTGCTGTTAAAAATCCAATCGAACCTCAACAAATCGTTCCTAGCAAACGTATTTCTGAAGATAACTTCAGTAATAGCGTAAATGGAGACAATGATCATGTTAATCATGATGATGAACCACGGCAAGCTCAGCTCCCTAAGAAAATGAAAACTGCAACACCTGGTTGCACTTATAAAGAATTTCTTGCTTGTAAACCCACTGAGTTTGCAGGCAATGAAGGAGCAACTGTGGCATTGCGTTGGTTAGAGAAAACTGAGGCAGTAATTGCCATAAGTAAATGTGACAAGGATGATCAGGTCATGTACGCGTTAAATCTTTTCAAAGAAGGGGCGCTAGAAAGGTGGAACACGGTGTTACAAGCTAAAGGAAGAAATAGGGCTTATGCTATGAACTGGGAAGAATTTAAGAATCTTGTAGAAAGAAAATTCTGTCTCGAATATGAAAAAGATCAAATGTCAAATAAGTTTCTAAACCATAGAATGATGGGTGTAGATTGTCGCGGTTATACTTCGACATTCTTTGAATATGCTAGAGTGGTACCAACACTAGTTTCGCCAGAACCGGTACTCATTTCTCACTATATTTGGGGATTAATTGGTGAAATCCGCAATATCGTTAAAGCTGCTAGACCTCGCACTATTGACGATGCTATAGAATTAGCTAATACCCTAACCGACGAACTGGTGCGCAGAAGAGATGATAACAAGAAAAAGGAACTGGCTCAGAAAATTTCCCAAGGAGTTCGTATGGGTAATAATAGTGGCAGCTCCAAAAGAAGAGGAACAGGGCAATCTTCAACTTCGCCATTCTGCAAGAATTGCAAAAAGAAACATTTTGGAAGATGTAGTGTAACCTGCAATTTTTGTAAAATGGTAGGACATCGTGAAGAAAACTGCAGGAAGAAATCCACAATCTGTTACAATTGTGGAGAAGTAGGACATTTCAAAACAGAATGTCCTAAATTGATCAAACCAGCAGACAACAAAGCCAAGCCAGCTGACGGAGTTACAAAGAAAAATGTTCGAGCCTTTCAGTTAACTACTCAAGAAGCAGAACTCATTCCAGATGTGATAGCTGGTACGTTCTTAGTTCACAACGTATATGCAAAAGTATTATTTGACTCTGGTGCAAACCAAAGTTTTATCAATACTTCATTCTGCCAAGCTCTTAATTTACCCTTAACCAACCTTAGGCAGATTTTTACAGTCGAAACGGCAGATGGAAATTCTGTTAGCATAGATAAAGTTTTGCAAAAGGAAAATATAGAACTCTCAGGTCATAAATTCTTTGCAAACCTATTACCTATGAAATTAGCCGAATTTGATGTTGTGTTAGGAATGGATTGGTTAGTAGCCAACCATGCTCGAATTCTTTGTGATAAGAATTCCATAGAAATTCAAGCACCCACCGGAGAAGTAATTATGATTACAGGAGATAAACCACGTAAGCCTATGAAGTTCATATCAGTAATGAAAGTTTCTAGTTATGAACAAAAGCAAGGAATAGTATATATGATTTCAGTAATCATTAGTACTAAGGGTAAAGAACTTAAGGAAATACCAGTAGTCTCAGAATAACCAGATGTATTCCCAGAAGAGTTACTAGGATTACCACCAGATAGGGATGTAGAATTTAGAATTCATTTAATTCCAGGTACTATACCGATAGCCAAAGCACCTTATCGGTTAGCTCCCACAAAAATGTTAGAATTGAAAAAGCAATTAGATGAATTACTAAGTAAAGGTTTCATACAACCTAGTTCATCCCCGTGGGGAGCACCAGTGTTGTTTGTGAAAAAGAAGGATGGTTCCATGAGAATGTGTATCGATTATAGAGAACTAAATAAGGTTACAATTAAGAATCGATATCCATTACCTAGGATTGATGATCTTTTCGATCAACTTCAATGAGCTAGATATTTTTCTAAGATTGATTTACGCTCCGGATATCATCAATTGAAGGTACAAGAAGAAGACATACCTAAGACTGCTTTCAGAACTAGGTATGGTCATTACGAGTTTACAGTCATGGCCTTTGGGTTAACGAATGCTCCTGCCGCATTCATGGACATGATGAATAGAATCTGTAAACCGTATTTGGATAAATTTGTGATTGTTTTTATAGACGATATACTTATTTATTCAAAAAGTCAGACAGAACATTGTAAGTGTAACACCTGTGCCTTCGCAGCCATCAAACAAATACCAAACCAATGAAATATTGTATTTCATACTTGGGATTTGTAAAAATATGTGTATCTTTTGCACATATCAATTCTAGTTCTATTTCAAACTCTAAATCACTTTCTGGAAGGTTATACGCGCACCGATGCGTAAATATAACCAGTTTAATGCAACAAACACTCCGGAATAGTGACATTGGCTTAACATACCTTAAATAACCTTTACATAACTTAGAAATAAGTTTTGAAGGCTTTGGTATGGCAAAAACAAGTTAATTCGCTTACACGGACTAAATTTGACAAACTGCGAAAGTATGCCAATCTGAACTGTAACAGACATTCCGGAACATGACCATAAGTTAAACATACCATAAATATCCTTTACATATCTTAGAAATAGGCTTTGAGGTGTTCGGTGTGCTAAAATAAACTTTTGGGTCATTCAGGGACTAAAAGTGTCAAAAAGTGCACAAGTTTGCATTTTCGCGCATAACTTACGTTCTGAATACATCCGGACATCCAAAAATTTATGTAAGCATGACTATATTATTCTTTAGTGTTTGGCTTGCCAAAAATCCATTCGTTTCGTCATTTGGATCGTTTTTCGCGCTTATGCGCATTCCGTCGTAATTAAGCGAACATCGCGTTCGTACGACCAAACGAACCAACATCCGACATATTTTTGAGCATGTTTCATGTCCACAATGTTTAGGCATCATTTTAGGGCCTTAAAGTTGGCTTTACGGGCCTTAGAAGTGCCGGAAATGGGCTTAAACACGTGCAGGGGCTGAAACTGTCATTTCTGAAACTTGTTTTCTGATCTAAAGAGCTAGGCGGCCCGCCTCAGCCAAGATTAAATCTTAGGCGGCCCGCATCAGTCCTTCTGACCAGATTAAATGCATTTAACCACAAGTTGCAGCTGTTTGATCCTCCACCACATGTTCTAACTTGCTTAGTCAGATGATAAGCATCAATTTTAGCTTCCATAACCTTCCAACAAGTGTACGGATGGGATCGAATCACGGTTTCCATGAAACGATCTCAACGGTGCACCGAATACTATAAATACCCCATGCCCCCCATTGCATAACTTACAAGAATTCTGATTTGAGAAACTCTAAGTTGAAACCATTGTTTCATACCTGAGATTCTTGGATCGGGATTAGCATTCGGGGACCCTAGGTAAGTATTCTTTCGTTCTTTTCCTTATTTTATTGCTTTTCGAGTCCGAAAGTCAAACTTTGTTTGACTTTCAGCATTGACCAGTAATGGTCAATGCGAAGTTCGTTTGAACTTCGCAACGTGAGTGTAATCACGTTGGTCATAGTCCCTTGGGACTATGCCCACTGATTACCACGTTGTCTAGAGTCGTAGGGTAGGCGATCGAATAAATCGCCTATACCTTCGAACTCGACCCATTTGGTCAATCATTAGGATCCGACCAAATACATTAGGTGACCATAGTATATAGGGAATAACCTTCCGAGGTTATACCCTATGGTCGCTTCGTTTAAGTAGTTGTATGATAGGTAGTTTATATGCCTTAGGTAAATTACCAGAATACCCTTTTCATGTATAATTGGTAATTAAGCATATGTAACCTAAACCTTTGTCACATAACTGATTATGTAACATGTTTAGGCATATTCTACTTGTCATAGGACTAGTTAGGCGGTCCGAACGCGTTTCACGCGCACGACGCGTTAAAGTAGCATAATCTACCTAAACGGGTCGTAATGGGTCGAAAGCACTTAGGTTAAGTTTCATTTAGTATGTAGGCTTTGTTAAACCATATCATATGAGTTCCTACACTCATTTGGTTTACAAACCCTAATGCTACCCAATCTTCCGATTTAGGTCCGGTTAATTAACATAGTTACCTATATTAGGTGCCGTTTGATTTCCGTGATCTCTAGCATTGTTTGGTTGTTACTCAAGGACTACTGAGCAATCTCAAGTGAGTACATAGACCCCTCTTTTACTGTTTTCCAAACATTTTGGGGTGGAACACATATGCCTACTTGTTACTTTCATGCTTTCCTGTTTTCACATCATATACCTGCTATGTTCGTTAGTACACTATAGTACATCGTTTTACATGACATTTCATGCTAGGTGTGCCCATTGTGTGCATTACTTAGTACATCGTTTTACATGACATTTCATGCTAGGTGTGCCCATTGTGTGCATTACTTAGTACATCGTTTTACATGACATTTCACGCTATGTATGTTCATTTGATTACATACTTAGTGCATTGTTTTCACATGCTTACATTTTGGTATGACATTTGGTTTGTTTACATGGGACAATACATTCATTAACATTAGCTACGCCGTTCGTTAGTAGGTAGTGGTACCATAGGAATTGACAACTCCCGTTCCGGACATCCCAGGGAAAGGGGACAGAAAGGAATGACCGAATTCGATGATATAAGATAGATAGACCTTTAATTTGTTTAAGGGTTTATCACCACAGTCGCAAGGCTTGGATGTATGCATTATAACAATACCGCATAAATGTTCATATTCAGTATAGCATGCATTTACACAAGACATAGTATTGATTTAAACCAAGTTTTACTTCAATACTTTGCTTTTGTGCATATGGTTTAGTTGAGACATTTCACTAACCATACATGACATTTTGACATGGTTTACACAAAGACATTTTGACATAGACATTTGACAAAGACATTTTGACATAGACATTTTGACATAGACATTTGACATAGACATTTCGACATAGATATTTTAACATGATTGACATTTGATCATGCATTTCCCACAAAACATAACTTTGATTTAAACCAAGTTTTACTTCAATACTTTGTTTTGTGCATTTCACCTATGGTTTAGTTGATGCATTTCACTAGCCATACATATCACATTTGTTTTACATTACATGATCTATATCTTGACATAAACACTTTGACATATTATTCAATACATTTGGCAATTGGTTAAACATAGACATCTTACATTGATTGGTTTGGTTTGATTAAGTGATTAAGTAACGATGCGTGTGTAATATGATACAAGCATGGTGGATACGCCGCTGGTACTTCCTATATATAAGTGTTTGTATGGTATTACATATCGTAGCGTTATTTGAATCATTTCAATTTGAGATATATAACATTTTATACAAATAACATACTTTTCACAAGACATTGTTTTACAAACAACTTATCTTATACAAACTCATTTTACATGGTTATTCATTTAACCTGACATTTATTTATACATATCATCTGATCTTATCGTTTTTCAAATGATTTACAAAACAAAGCAAATAACAAGGTTCATGACTAAACATTTTCTCAAACATAAGTCATGAAACCTATTTTCACAAAACCTATGTATCTCACCGGCATTTTTATGCTGACGTACCATATTTTCACATGTGTTTTTCAGGAGCTGTTGCATAAGATGATCAAGATACACTTAGGCGGACATGGGCCTTAGTGACAATAAAAGATGCAGACTAGTTAATTATGTTGTATTTCCATGTTTGTTTAGACATTGTAACACTTCTAATGAATAAAACGAAACTTCAATTGCCATGGATTTGAAACATTAATTCTGTTACAACACTCCCCGACGTTTCCGCCACGTTTGGTATGTTCTACGTGGTCGGGGTGTGACAGTAAGCACTTGCATGCACTCTTAACTTTGTTAAGAAAAGAGAAGCTGTATGCCAAATTCTCGAAGTGTGAATTTTGGTTGCAAGAAGTGCAATTTCTCGGACATATGGTGAATCATGAAGGTATTCACGTAGATCCTTCTAAGATAGAAGAAATTACCAAATGGAAGGTTCCACAATCCGCAATGGAAATTAGAAGTTTTATAGGTTTAGCTGAATATTATAGACGGTTTATTAAGGATTTTTCCAAAATAGTTGTACCATTAACTAAGCTAACCTGTAAAGCAGTTAAGTTTGAATGGGGACCTAAACAAGAAGAAGCCTTTAGAATCTTGAAACAGAAACTAACCAATGCTCCAATCTTAGCCTTACCCGAAGGAACAGAAGATTTTGAAGTTTACTGTGATGCTTCAAAACTAGGATTTGGATCTGTGTTAATGCAACGCAAGAAGGTAATTGCGTATGCCTCAAGATAATTGAAAAAGCACGAAGAAAATTATACGACTCATGACTTAGAGTTAGGAGCTGTAATTTTTGCCCTTAAGATTTGGAGACATTATCTTTACGGAAGTAAATTTACTGTCTATACTGACCACAAAAGTCTAAGATATATATTTGGGCAAAAAGAGTTAAACATGAGACAAAGAAGATGGATGGAAATCCTAAGTGATTACGACTGTGATATTCAGTATCACGAAGGAAAGGCAAATGTAGTGGCAGATGCCTTAAGTCGTAAGTACCATGAGAAACAACGACGAGTTCGTGCTCTTAGATTAAATCTACATTTAGATTTATTGGTACAATTGAAAAATGTTCAAGCTACAGCAATCAAGGATGATACTGAAGGAATGAAGGGACGAATAAAAGAATTAGAACAAGGAGATGATGGAATTTGGAGATTCCACAAAAATAGAATTTGGGTACCTAAGCAGGGAGAATTAAGAAATAAGATTTTAGAAGAAGCCCATAAGTCTAGGTATACCATACACCAAGGAAACAATAAAATGTACCAAGATTTAAGAAAGAATTTCTGGTGGATAGGCATGAAGAAAGATATAGCTAGATATGTTTCTAAATGTCTTACATGTTCACAAGTTAAGGCAGAACATCAGAAACCTTCAGGTCTATTACAACAGTTAGAAATGCCTGTATGGAAATGGGAACTCATAACAATGGATTTTGTTACTAAGTTACCCAAAACCAGAAAAGGTAACGACGTGATTTGGGTAATTGTGGATCGATTAACCAAATCTGCTCACTTTCTACCTATGAAAGAAACCTTTAGCATGGAAAGACTGGCAAAGTTGTATGTAGATAAAGTCGTATCTCTACATGGAGTTCCACTCTCCATTGTATCAGATAGAGATAGTCGTTTCACTTCTCATTTCTGGAAAAGTTTCCAAGAAGCTATAGGAACTCGACTAAATCTAAGCACGGCATATCATCCACAAACAGACGGGCAAAGTGAAAGGACGATCCAAACTCTAGAAGACATGCTCCGAGCATGTGTAATAGATTTTGGTGGCAATTGGGACGATCATTTACCTTTAATTGAGTTCTCCTATAACAATAGTTATCATTCAAGTATTGAAACTGCTCCATTTGAGGCACTGTATGGAAGAAAGTGCAGAACTCCGGTTTGTTGGGCAGAAATAGGAGAAAGTCAATTATCAGGTCCCGAGATAGTACAAGAAACTACTGATAAGATTACTCAAATCAAGGAAAGGTTGAAGACGGCTAGAGATCGCCAGAAGAGTTATGCAGACAATAGATGTAAGCCGTTAGAATTTCAGGTTGGAGACAGAGTACTGTTGAAAGTTTCTCCTTGGAAAGGAGTGGTTAGATTTGGTAAGAAAGGAAAGTTAAGTCCAAGATACGTAGGACCATTTCCAGTGATCCAACGTATAGGACCAGTTGCTTATCGTTTAAAACTACCAGAGGAATTAGTTGGGGTACATGATGTATTTCATGTATCCAATCTCAAGAAATGTTTATCAGACGAATCTCTGGTAGTACCTCTTCGAGACATAGAGGTAAACGAAAAGTTAAAATTTGTTGAGAAACCTCTTCAGATAGAAGACAGAAAAGTGAAGTTTCTCAAGCACAAACGACTAGTGCTAGTTAAAGTAAAATGGGATTCAAAGAGAGGAGCCGAATACACTTGGGAGCTGGAATCAGAAATGAAGCGAAAGTATCCTCAATTATTCCAGTAAATCTCGAGGACGAGATTTTTATTAAGGTGGGGAGAATGTAACAACTCTCATCACAAAGTCCTATTTATTTAATTAATTTATCCAATAGGAAACTCTAATTGAGACACCCAAGTGATTCTGCACAAACCCTAAAAATTTCAGAACAATCGGAATCAGGATCAGGGCCCCTAAAACTCAGGGGGGGGGGGGTAAACCCTAGTTACGATTATCTTAAAAATTCGTTGTCAAAAATCGAAATTACCAAACTTCAAATCAGCAAGGCTAATCCCAGACGTGGCTGACCTTGGGTGAAAACGTGTCCCTTGCGCACCGTAAGGGATTTGGGCTTACGGTGCGCAAGCCTGGCCAATTTTTGTGTATAAATAGCAGACATTGGCAATCGAAGTTTGGCGCTTGAACGACGTAAATTCTCGTTACGTAGACTGATTTATAGCAGAAACACTTCTAAAAACACACACGGTTCACAAATCGACGCCGCAATACAGGGTAATAACTCGATCGCTGATACGATTCAATGTCCGATCGATTAAACTATCCAATGAATGTTTAAGTGCTGCCCACATTAGGGTTTATGCTTTGTCATTCGTTGTTAATTCAATGGATGTTTAAGTATCGCACTTTGTCATTCGATGTGAAGGTTTAATCTCGTGAGTTATCGTAAATGCTGTATTAAGTTACTAACCGAATTGTGTGCCTGTTATTAATTTAGGTTAAAAGGCTAATGACGTGTGCGTATATATACATAATATTTTGCAATGAATTACACACGATTGGGTTTTAAATTTATAAAAGTGATTATTACTTTTACATCAAAACACACACGAAAGAGGCAAGTGTACCCCGTCATATATGTAATAAAGTATCGGTAAGAACCAAGTATCGATCCAAGGAAATGGGCGGAGAATTTGTACTAGACCGTTGTCACTAAACTACCGGTAAAAACATAGGTTTGGTTGATTTAAACTAAACTAAAGTAAACATAACCAAATACATAATAAAAACATAATAGATAATAGATAAAAAGCCTTGCTAAATACACAACCACAGCATGTCAACTAAGTCAGTTTTGTCACTAGAAGCATTCGGTCAATTTTCCAATTTAAGACAATTAGTATCCCTTTCGGGAATCCTAACATGACAATCATTCGGAAAGTTAAAACGATAAACACACTTTAACCACCTAAAATTGTTCTTTAACGTGCAATTGATAAATGTCTATGAAAATCTCTTAAAAATAAGTTAGGCAGCCGTTAGGATTATTCTAACCTCACTTAAACAAGGAAAGCGACACCGATAAACACAATGCAACCACCGAGATAAGCATAAACTAGATTAAATCACAACCGAGTTCATTTTACAAATCTTACACAATAATTCACCAAGATAGCAATTTTGGCCTAAACTACTAACGAAGCTAATAAATCATGGCAAGAATTTATAACGACACCATCTAACCCGTTTAGGTCCTTCCGTGACGGCAAGCTCTCTTGATTAACAATAATTACATTTTATTAAATCACTAACCATTTCTAGTATCATGATGCACACATTTAAACCAAGCTAAACTAGTTAACCAAGTTCAAAGTTTACTAATACAAGATTAATTAAGCTTCATTTTACAACTATCTTAACTAACCAAGCACCAATCATCCAACACAATTACTTATAATCAAGAAATCAATATCAATAACAAGGTTGCAAACTAATCATCAAAGATTAACATAGAAAATACTTCAAATGTCATTACAAACAAAGTTTAACAAACTAATGGTTATAATCTAGCAAGGGATTGTTGTGTTTTTGCCCAAAGGCTACAATAATACATAAATCATAATCTAAGTACTTGAAAGATTAACAAACACTTGGAAAGATTAGAAAATCAAACCATAAACAAGTACTAGACTAAGGATCCGGGTAGTAATCGAGCTAATCGGGATAATGTGGCTTGAATCCCGGTGAGAGCTAATGCCTCCGGAGCCTGAAAATCGCCTGAGAGCTCTCCAAAAATCCAGAATCTCGAGCAGAAAGTTTCTGCTGTGTTTTTATACTTTTTTTTGCTGTTGCACGGTCGTTCCCCATATGGAACGACCGTTCACTTTATTGAATTATTGAAGATGGGTCGCCATACTGCATACGTCATCGGATCGTTGACCAGATCTGAAATGGAACGACCGTTCTCCTGAATCGAACGGTCGTTCAGTTCCGGACTTCATGTTGCACGCCAAGTCGCACCTACCGTTCAGTTCCGAGCTTCTGTTGATTCACCGGAGACGCACGGTCGTTCCTCAGATGGAACGACCGTTCTTCACCAGATCGCTTGTTTCCCTGGAACGCCCATCCGCACCGACCGTTCATTGCCGAGATGATCAGTGTTTGTCGGAGATGCACGACCGTGCATCAGGTGGAACGACCGTTCCACAGGCCCAGTTCATAATCCTTAACAGAAAGTCCGCAGATTTGTCGTTTTGTCCGGAAAGTCCTCGTTTTTGCTATCATCTTGTCTGAAATGCAGTTTTAGGCCTGTAAACACAAATGTAGATAAATAAGTATCCGAACGACGGTTTTACGGCCAAAAACGCATAAAATAGGGGTAAAACGGGGGACTAAAATATGTGTAAATTAGAGTGTATCAAATCTCCCCACACTTAAACCTTGCTTGTCCTCAAGCAAGCTAAACTAAAAAGCAATAAAAGACAAAAACAAACAAGAACGATAATTTACACACTATTTTATTGAAAACTAATATATAAACGGTTAGCCGGTTTGTCGAAAGACAACATCAAAAGTTTCAAACCCAACAAGCATATGCAACTTAAAAAGCGACAACCAAAAAGCCGAGACTAAACATTTAATTGACTCACATGTTAATCTTCACCCAACTCACAATGTTCACACACACTCGGTTTTATTTATGAATCATACATAAAATGTGTATGCGTAAACACTCAACGCCTAGTCAATGAAATGTGCAATATCATAAGCTTGTCATAAGATCTCGTCTCCACCAACTAACATGCAAATAGGTGTAAATCAAGAGGTCTTTACGGGTTGTAACGTTAGGCTTGGGCGAAGGGTAAGGAAGTGGACAATTAAAATGGCGAAAACGGTTAAAACTCGGTAGTAGCGTTTAACTAGCAATAAACAATACAACTTTACATATAAACGCCTTAAAAGGCGACTAAAGCGCACTCGAGCTAATCAACAAGATTTTTAACATTTAAGCATTCAAAATTGCTCGATTTCTATCAACTTCACCCTATTTTAGGGTGTTTTATTTTCTGTTTTTTTTTTTTTTTCAAACTATACAATGAAATATAAACACTAACAAGCTAGTTAAACTATTATTTTAACCGAGTTTCAACACTAAAAAGGTTTAAAAACATAAAAAGGCTAAATTTGGTTAAGTAGGCGATAATGTGGGTAAACAAAGGTGAACGGGAAGGCTCGACATGGTTAATCCTAAAGGGTAATATAAGGTGAACGGGAAGCACAACACAAAGAACAAGGTACACAACAAAGGGGTAATCTAAGTGCCTCTATCACGTTTACACAAATCCGCACGTTCATGGTCTTAACAAGCATACTAGTGACAAGTTCTAAATTGCACAAAACATCCGGCTCACTCCTATATCCGAAATGAACAAATATATAATAATCTAAGCTCAAATATGCTCACGTAACGGAAGGAATGGGTAAAAGTGTGAAAACTATCATGTAAGTCTTTCTTTGTTTGTCACGCTTTCCGGTTTCCTTTTTCAAAAATATTTTGCTTGTCGAGTTTTTATCAAGTCCGATGCTTTCTAAAACATAACCAACCGGTTTATTTACCAACATATATACAAAACACAAGTATTTTTAAATGATTTTTCTGATTTTCTGTTTTTTTTTTTTTTTTTTTTTTATATATACGAGGACAAACAAAGCTATTGTTAACAAAGTTAACCCCCTCCCCACACTTGAACTTCGCATTGTCCCCAATGCGAGACCCGAAATATAGAGAAAGGGATAAAAATACTCCCCTCAAGATGATGTTGGTGCCACGAGACTTCCGAAGCTCTAACTGGTACGTGCTCCGGTCCAAGATCCGATAGATAAAATCTGCAAGTATGTCGTGTACACCCCAAAATATAACAGAAAAAGAAAAACCAAACAACCATAATGTACGTAAATGCTAATATCCAAACAAAACAGAAAGGAAATTGTTTCAAAATACATATCCGGGGTGTTTTAAATACTAAGTCAAAATAAACACCCAAATAAAAAAAAACAAAGTACAGAAACACAAACACCACCAAGTGCTACCACTACCGCAAACTACTCATCATCATCGTCATCATGCCTCGTGCCAGATGGGCCCTGATCGCCATAGCCAGGGGGGTTCCACGGTGGGAACTCCTGCGGGTGCTGAAAATAGTTGGGGTGTGCGTGATGCATCTCCCCGAACAAATAAGAAAAACCCGCGGACACCCCCTGGTATAGAGTTTCCTGGCGCTGCTCTAGTCGGTCATGTGTGGCTCGAAGCTCTGCCTGATTGGCTCTAATCTCGTCCTGGCTGGATCTGATCTGGTCAAAGTATGTACCATGCTGCTCCTGTGTGACACGCATGTCCTGGAACTGCTGGTAAAAAGTAGGCCAATCCTCATGCTGCTGAAATGCATGATGCTGCGGCGAGTGTGGTGGTGTCGGTGGCTGTGGCTCGTGCTGCTCTCCCATCTCTTCGTCTTCATCCTCATGTACCTCCTCAGCTGGAGGTAACGGGTCCCATATCTCTCCATTCAAACCCCTCAACCTATCTCTCCCATCCAACTCAGCAATAACCCCCATAAACTTCAAAGACCGGATGTCAACATGCACCCCCTCAGTGATCAAAGTGAGACCACTAAGCACCCCCGGCGTCATTAGTCGCTCATTGTACGTGATCTCAGTCACGTACTGTCCGCCGTGGATCTCACTATTGTGGGTCCGCCCTGAACACTTAACAAAGTATTCAGCCATTCGCGCGGCGAGGTTGATCGGTGCTTTGTCAACTAACGCATAAAGAAAGAGCAAATCAGGTGTTGGACAGTTACCTTGACTGTCCATGCGTCCGCAAATAGAATGGCTGAAAAC